>JAOUZG010014445.1:0-21604 GCA_026289955.1 Argiope argentata | reverse complement strand
GTCGGTTTCGTGTTTAAATTCAAAGAAACTTACTATTTCAACTTACACTAACTTACTTATTTCAACTAACACGAACCAAAATAGTTTATTATTTCATTTCATCATACCTTTCGCAACTATGCACTTTTTTTTTGCATACGTAATAAATAAATAAATTCCTCAATATTCAAAGCTTTAGAGCACTTGAGCTACAAAAATCGTTATTTTAAATTTCAAACCTAATAAATTTTGAAGAAACTGTTATAACATTCCTGTGATTAAGATAAAATTGTGAACACAGTTTAAATGATTGCCAATCTCAATCATTTCACTTTTTCAGACACTCTTTTTGAATTTTGTACTATTGCATCGTGTTTAACAATATCTTTGCGTATCGTGTTTAACAATATAAACTAAATGAAAATTCATATCTCGAATAGATTTTAATTGTTAATTTTATAATTTTAGCATTAGAGAGAAGGTTTATAATGCGGTCTCTCTCTCTCTCTCTCTCTCTCTCTCTCTCTCTCTCTATATATATATATATATATATATATATATATATATATATATATATATATATAATTTTAGAACTAAATATTGAAGCCACTTAATTTAAGAGGTCCGAGGCATGTGCCAGTTCGGAAATCCACCTCTGACTCTCACGGTAGTTTCCATAGAAAATGGGAGGAAATTTTCTATTGCTTGTTTTTCCCTGATTAATTCCAGGATATTTTTTGTACTTCCAATTGTGTTTTCAGTTTTGAAACAAAAGGTTCACAAAATTTCCATTAATTGAATAGGATATATACATCATATTTTGTCATTTGGCATTCGATAGAATGCTTATAAAATGTATGAAATATGAATTGGTTATACTTTGCCAGCTACTTTTAGGCATTATATGGAATGTTCAGGTATTCTATAGAATGGTCGATTTCATAATTTTGATTTCCATAGCAGCTATTTAATCATTACCAAAAAAATTATAAAAATACCTTATCAAAATTTTAGTGAACCTGCCCCGGTCTCCCCTGTTGGTTTTTGGTTATGTGCAAGGTCTAATAAATTAAAACTTTAAATAAATTTTGTACATATTTCGATGTAAAATTATACTTTTGATGTATAAAATTTTAAAAAACAAAGATTCATTGTAATGAAGAAACACTAGTCTTCATAATACTTCATATCTAGTAGATATTTCAATCAATTTTTTTCAGAATCGAATCGGAGAGCATTTCAAAAATCTTTTAGAAATAGATTTCATATTAATAATAACCTTACAAACATCAGTTTTTATGTATTTAGACTTTTTTTTTAGTTAATAAGGATTTTATTTCACTTTGAGAAAATAATTTTCTTAAAATTCATTTGATATTTGTTGATACTTTTTATCTGTCTTTTCAACGAAATATTTGATAAATTCAAAGTTTCTATTCCTTCTGTGAAATTTCAGTTTTTCTTGAATAACTTACCTAGAGTTTACAAAAAAAAAAAAAAAATTGGGCGTTAATAAGCTTCGACCATTTGCTTTCTTTAGATGATACATTTTCGAGTGCCTACAAATTTAATACCACTCTTTCAGAACATGCTGTTGCGGGAATACCAAGCAATCCCAATCCGTGATTGCTCTCATCGTTAGTTATCGAACTATTTGTACGTTTGCGTAAAATCTCGTTTTTTCAGGGCTAATAGATAAACTTAAACGTAAAAATATTAAATATAAATACATAAATAAAGCAAAAAATCGCTACCCGAGCAGCTACACGCGTGTCCTGCACTGCCCGCATTTCGGATCAGAAGTGAAATAGATTCATTCTAATAGTTAATTTAAATAAAAAAAAGGTCTAATTTCTAGTTTTATTGGGAAATATATCTATATAGATAAACTTAAAAAGCAAAACCTTATCTAAATAAATAATTTGATTGAAATTGTTAGAGCCATTTCCGAGATACACGAAATAATTATATATATATATATATATATATATATATATATATACACACACTAGAATTGCTAATTTAAAGTAAGTTTTGTCATTTCCTACCTTTTTGTTTTAAGCATATTTCAAATTCATAATAATAAAAATTGATATTTTTCAAACTAAATTCTATACGTCCGTGAAATTAATTTTTGAGTAAATCAATATATTAATTGATAAATAAAAGACCAAAATCAATTAGAATATTCTTTTTTCTTCAGGGCCCAATGTTTGTACAAAATTTCCCAGATCTTATATATGAGGAAGTGAGAGAAAAATTGAATACAAAATTACATCCTTACAAACATGAACATGCACAATAAAAGCATTTAAAAATGCTTTTACTGAACAAAATTTCAAATTAAGGAAATAGCTTCAAATTATTCAGATTATCAAATTTTAAATGTATTTATTTTTAAAAATCAATATTAAAACAATTTTTGAGGGCCCTCTCATTTTCGAGTCGTGGTTAGACGACAAGGTTGGCACCTAAATTGGTGCCGTCTTTGCGCCTCCAACCTTATGCGCCATACTGAGGGGAGGGTATTTGGCGGAGGCAACACACACCAAATCCGCTTGCATGAGGTACCAGTGGAACCGGCGTTCGAATCTGTAGCCCTTAACTGAGATCTTACCGCAGACCACCGCTGCCGTCACTTTTCAGAATAACGCGGGAAATGTTCCTGTTATCCTTTAGTTTCGAAGTCGAAGCTTTTGCCTCTTTCAGTTTGCTAAGCGAAGGCAAAACTACACTATAAAGCCCATGTTATTACGAAAGAAAGTATATACTAAAAACTTCATCCACTTATGAATCAATATGAGCATACCAATCAAAGAGATAATTTTGATCCATTGAATGGATTCAATTCGAGATCCAGAATTAATATCAATTAATTCTTATATATCCTACGGAAATTCTTATAATCTCCTACGGAAATTCAAATTGAATTTCCGTAGGAGATTATAAGACAACAAAACTGCTACTCGTAGCTGATTGAAAAACAATATATATATGTATATGTGCATTGATTTGCGGTCTCCCCTGAAAAAATGTTTGCATACTAATTTTATTGTCAATAAAATTAGTATTGAGATTATAAGTTTGTATATAAACTACTGCTAATTACAGCGTTACCAAAGAGAAAGTGCTGAAAGACAATGTCTTCAGTTTTTTTTATTTCAATTTCAATTTGAAAAACAGGACAGAAGCTTTCTGATTTATACTTAGTGATATAAAATAAGCGAATCAGCTTTATTTTTCGACAACACATACTTTTGATTTCGGCTTTTCTAGTTCATGTTCATTCGTTTCTATTTCATTGTTTCCATCAATACAGAAATGAAAGCATAAGATTTCTCAAATATGTTGCTTTGATCTGTCCAAAGAAAAGAATATTAATTCATAACATTGTTGTAAGATTTCTGTTCTTTGGAAAAATTCTTCTTGCCTTAATAATTCCTGCAAAAATCAAAAATGATATCTTCAATTGTACTTACCCTAAAAAGGTGATCTCAACGCAAATGAATTGAAGCCGTTTGGAATTTCGAATCAATGTTAGCATGGAAACTTACCGAGCTGCGCATCGGGTTTGAAAACATTACCGCAGAAAAGCGCTTGGCACTATTTATCGATTGTTATAAATAAACAGATGCTCTGAAATTTTCATGAAGAGCAGAAACCTTCTTTCGGCCATCAATAATGCTCTAATGGTTGTGGGGGAGTATTTGAATTTGGGTGAACTTCATTTTGAAAATGAAAGCAAAAACACAATTAAAAATCAAAACTTTACTAAGCAACACGCAACTTTCTAAGAATATATATTTAAAAATTCTGTAATAATTATAATCTTTTTTCTGTATATGTAATATGGATTGATGTGATTGTTCTGGCATTATTTTATATCATTACCTTCTTCTTCGACGAGATATATTGTACAGTACAAAATTATAATTTGAATATTTTATGTAATTTTATTATTTTACTGTGCTTCCGAAATTATGCAATAATGGAAATGAAATACTTCTGCATAAAATCCTTTGAATAGGTGTTGTATAAAATCTTCAATAATTACTATGCATGTTATTTGAGAGAACATTTTAATTGTGAATATATACATAAAAAATTCGGAAAGCATATTTATAAGCATATAAAATGAATTCAGAACTAGTTGAGTTGCAACTGGTACGACGCTTACATACCACTTGCTATTTTATTTAGAACCTGAAATAATAACAAAAGTTAAAGATTGAGTCTATTAAGAGTTTCAATGCGTCTACCGCCTTTAGTGACAACATCAGGAGCTACTTTGGTTATATAATCATAATATTTATTGGAATCTTGATCTGAAACAACTGGATTTGTAGGGAGCTCAGTATTAATATATCTGACCTTTTGGTCCGAAATGACGGGTAATTTTTCAGAACTACTGATTTCTCAGGAATAAAATCTCTGGAATGGTCTTACTTTTTCCCCTTGAATTGTTCTTACTCTGGCAACTCTTATATGTCCATCTGCTCCAGGGAGGACTTCAAATACAATTCCTAATGGTCAGTGAAAGCGTTTTCCATCGGTTTCAAGGAGAATTATATCTCCAATATTCAAAGTTTCCTCTCGGTTGTGACGACCTTTATGCACGGTTTTGACGACCTTATGCGAAATATTGTTCATAAATCATGCCTTAATTGTTGAATAAAACGCCATCTTCTATTTAGTCCTTTACTGTCGATTTAGTCTAAATCAGATGTATCATTACTAGGAATGCTTTGCAAGAACAAGTAGAAACAAGTCGTTCTAAATTCACTTCAATATATGTGAGCGGCCTGGAATTTGTTGCAGTTTCACAACCACAGGTAAGAGTTTCCAATTCTTCATAATCAATACTCTTTCGGTTTAAAATTGTTCTTAGCATTTCTTTTAGTATGCGGTCCGCACCGATGCGATCGTCTACTTGCACCATCCACCCCACCTCCGATGCAGAACATATCGCCATCTCTCTGTGACCATCCTGGTCACTTCATGGTTTGGTGGGCATGTTACGAAAATTTTATTTTAAGTAATAAAATATTTACAGTAAGAAAAGATAAAAAAAAACTGTTTACAGAATTTACAACAATATGAGATATGATAATGAGAAAAGCCGTTCACAGAGATTTCCTTTTTTGAAAAATGGTTTGACACTATTATAGGCTGAAATATAACATGTGTTATGATATACATACATTCTGTGTTCATTTAATTTTATGACACACTAGGTGACGTTGCAGGTATTAAAAGGAGATAGAAAATAATTTGGCTAGTTGGAACGAAGGAAAACTCTGCTTGATTAAAGTGTATAATTGGAAACTGCTTGTTTTTATCCTCAGTCTTTGTGGGTATGAGACTCGTTGAGGACTAGGAAGATGAGAATAGATTTCTATTTCCACTTATAAATTTAATTATGCTATGGAATTTTTGTCTGGATAAACGGTTGCTGACGACTCTTTTCAGACATTCCAGTTCATGGCTTGGTGATGGTTTATTCAAATGCCAAGAAATTGTAAAGATTCAATCCATGGCATAATGAAGCGTCGTGCCAGTCCCACCACAACTGCACTGGTCACTCTCAGAAAGGGTGAACTGTTTAAGGTAGGGAGGAAAAGGGCCGTGTTCTGAGAAGAAAATAATATCTTCTCTGATCCAGTTTATAGGATAAAGGTTGACTGATGGTAGAATATTGAAAACTTTCCTGTATGTGTCCTCATTGCTCCAATATCCTTACCATTCCTCTAGCATGTCTTTCCAGAGCAGGGGTTTTATATATGGTTGGGGAAGTTTTGTTTGTATATAATATCCCCATTTCACGTTGCGCCCTTTGCTACTTGGTCTGCTTCTTCGTTGCCTAAATTTCTTGCATGCGCTTTAACCCATGAGATCTGTATTGTTGGATTTGTAAGCAAGAAACCAAAAATTTTCTTGCTATTTGGTTTGTACTCCTTGGATTAGAAGATGCCATGATACTAGCACTATTGCCGACATGTATTTTAAAAGTGTTGTTATTTGCAAACTGTGATGCATATTTTACTGCTTCATGTAGTGCAGTCAGTTCAGCCTGAAAAAGGGTATTATTGTCATTAAGTTTGGCAGACCATTGGTAGGACCAGGAATCATTTATCAGGACACAAAACGCAGCTCCAACTCTTTGTTCTGCTTTTGAGCCATCTGTGAAGATATTGATACTGTTCATTTGAGATATATTTATTCCTTTTTCCAATGAGATTTGGGTGGGATTGAGATGCTGTGAGGGGTGAAATGACCAGCCAGTTGCTTTTGTCTCTAGCTCTTCTAGTTGAATCTATGTTATGTTGTGCGCAAGAGGAATTCTTAAGCGATATATTGATGTTAATCTGGCTTCAAACTATAATTGCAAGTTCAGGGGCGGGATGCTGAGAATGGTTTGTAGAGCTGATGATGTAGTTGTGCGATATGCACCAGAAATGTAGAGAAGACATGGTCTTTGAATGGAGATGACTTTCCTCTTCATTCTGTAAGTTGGGTTTAGAGTTTAGATCGCTGAGGATCCCTGGGCGGACATTCTCTCAACCACTGTCTTATAGAGAACTCTCCTGTGTTTTTGAGAGATTTCCCATGTGTTACCAGCGACTCTTTTGAGACTTTGGTGCATTTTAAGGTCCTTTTCTCCTTGTTTTTCTACATGTTCCAGCCAGTTTAATTGGGCATCAACATGGATTCCTAGATATTGGAAAGATTTAGATTTCTTAATGATGTCTCCATTCCAAATGATTCTGTAGCTTCTCGATATTTTACTGAACAAAATATGGATTGTTTTTTCCGTGGAGATGAATAGTTGGTTATTAGAGCACCATACATTAAATTGGGCTATTGCAAGTTGAGTTTCTCTTTCAAGGCTAATTTTTATGTTCGCTTCGATAACTATTACAAAATCATCAGGCAAAGGCTTGGATATGAACATTTTCTGGTCAGACCTGCTTGAGAATTTCGTTGGCTACGAGGTTCCACAGAGCCGGAACACTGCATGATCCTTCGGGGCAACCGTGTTTCTGATCTTTCATAGCTCTGCCTTCTGGGGTCAATAGGGTCACTTTCCTGTTTTCTAGGAGGCTTGAAAAAGTCTATTGATGTTTAATTGACAAGTGCTGGCATCCAGACTCTTAAGGGTTGCTTTGTGTTGCAAGTTGTCAAATGCTCCTTTTATATCAACAGAAAGCACTAAGACGTGCTTTCCTTCTCTTCTTGCAGCTTGAATTATCTTTATTATCTCATGGTTGGCTGAATCTACTGATTTTCCTTCCCGAAACCCATATTGATGCTCGCTGAGGTTATTAATGGTCTCAAGATGGTAAGTTAAACTTTGAGTCCTCAATATCTTCAGCACTTTCCCGATTGTTGGCAGGAGAGAAATGGGTCGATATGAACCTGCCAGTATCTGGTCTTTCCCTTGTTTCTGGAAGGAAATAATGTTTCCTATTTTCAAGGAATCTGGGAAGCAACTTAATTCCAAGCTCTTATTAAGGAAGATTGGAAAGATGTTATGAAGGCGCTTGTGGATTATTTTAATGAGAAGGTTGTCAATTCCACCAATACTGGGAGCTTTACCTGCAGGAAGGTGGTCTATTACCATTGAAATATCTTGGAGGGAAAATGAAGGGTCAAGTGGCTGCTTCGAAGTGTTTAAATGATAATTAGCTGAAATAGCCGGAGATGGGAAAATCTGGTCCAGGATGGTTTGAGCTGCTTCTTTCAGACTTCCTTTCCGGTCACTCTTTATTAGGTATGGTATTTGTGATGGGAAAACTGATTTTCTAAAAGCGGCTTTGTAATGTTTTCCATATGGGTTGGAGGCTGTACTGCAGAACTTTCTCCAGCCCGTATTTTTTGCTTGTTTAATATGCTTTTTGTATTCTGTTTTTTCTTTCTTGAAGATCTGATATCTTCACTGCTTTTCAATTTCTGGTGCTCTCTTTCTTAATGCTCTTACTTTCTTTTTATGTTCTTCTAATTTCTCTGTCCACCAGTTTGCTTTTATTAGTAACAGACGTTTTTTTTAAATTTTGAAGGTTTTATTGCAAGCGTTAATAATAGAATTTTGAAACGTTATTGAGTCATTTTTCTCCTGCTGCTTCCCCCTTTCCCCTTCGAGTTGAGTTGTTATTGTAATACCGTCCAGTTGAGTTGCCGTGTGCTAATGCGAACAGAAACTGAGTGACGTCATCCAAGTATCTAGCCTAGAAAGTTTTCAAAGTTCCTTAATTTCAATTATAACTAATCTTAATTAATCATAGCTAATTAAAATTTTAATGAACTAGATTAATTTAATGAACTTATTTTAATTGAGCTTACTTGTGCGATAATGACTTGGTAACTTTTAAATTGCCCGCCGCCAGATTCGAACCCGAGTCCCTCGACTCCGAAAACGGGAACGTAGACCACTATACCAAGTGGGCTCCAGGAAGCGCCGTCATGTATTTCAAGTGCTGCATATTACGTCATGTATTTCAAGTGCTGCCATCTATCGGGGAAAATGGCAGCATGTGCTTAAAATGACTTAAAGATGAGTTGTTTGTTGCTGTCGAACTGAAATAAAGCTACGGATTCAGAGGAAGAGAAGGGAAGAGAAGTCTGTGACGTCATATTTGGGAACTTAGACGTTTCTTAGAGGCAACAGGTATGTGATCATGTTTGTGCAGGAATGGGCAGGTGGCATGACGTCAATGAGAGTTGAGGAGTTAATTGGCTTTCGAAAAAGGGTTGAGCTGTTTACTTTCTACTTCCGGATTGTTTCTAATATTCTGATTGGCTGATACAGAGAACTGAAAAGAGTTCACTGTAATGCACATGCGTTTATAAGGGGCTATCTCAGGACTTACCGCAACCATTACCCTCGACCTTTGACCTGTGCTGCAGTTTTCCGTATTTGCTGTGCTTACTCCCGTTTATTTTTGGACATAGCTTCTTCCAAGAGACATATAAGCGAGGCAAGTTTTTCTTTCCTGTTAAATTTTATTTTATTTTAAGAAACTTGTTTATAGCATTTTATGTAGTATTTAAAATTACATTTCACATATTAGGTTTAGAAAAAAGTAAAAGTGTGTTAGTCTTAGGATAAACGTGTAATGTGGATATGTTTAAAAAAGGTGTATCACGATGTTTCATTTTTAGTTTGCTAAAATTGTGCGAATTTTTCCTTACTATATTTGTTTGTATCCAGAACTAGTATTTCGCATTTGAACATTGCATATTATATAAGGCATTAGAAGAAACTTGTAGTTTGAATATTACGCATTTTAAGGGAGGCTTAGAAGACACGCGTAGTTTGAATATTATGTATTTTAAGGGAGGCTTGGAATAAAGTGTATTCTTAATAATTAGGTAAAAAATGCTTTTTGTTATTTTTGAAATTTTTTTTTCTTAATTTCTGATATTTTGTGCTTAGTGCTTAAGTGAAACACCTCAGTTATTCATTGAAAATAACTTGGAAGGGATGGATTATTTCGAAGATTTTGACGATGTACCTATTAATGGAATTTTGTACTAATGTTATTAGGAATTCGGCATTTTTTTCAGTGTTTGAGCGAGACGTCGCAAGTTTTTCTCGAAAATGAAATTGAAGGTTTAGAAGCGATTTCAATGGAAGATGTATTTATTTTGCTTTGTTCTGGAATTTTCTGATGTGTATGTTTATACTGCATGAAAATTACGATCTTATTTGTAGGTTTTGAGTGAAACTTCTCAATTGTTTCACGACAACGAAATCGACGGGATAGACGATAGTTTAAACGATTTTGATGATGTACGTCTATCATTAACTTTTTCAACTTATCTTAGTAAAAAATTTTATATTTATTCCAGTTCAAGTTTTCTTTAATTAACTTCCTCAGAGTGAAACATCGCAAATTTTGTGATAATCCAATGTATCTTCCTCTCTTTTATCAAGTAGGATCTGGATTTGAGGTAAATATAGCAAGAGTTATAGTTTTGACTTTATATTTTTCTCGTAGTTATTCATTTAACATTAATGTTTAGAACCAGAATGGACCTTTGACACGTGGCCCTGCCTTCTTGGAGGATGTTTCGTCCGAAAACGTAGGTACAGTCCAATTCATAAATGCATTTTTTTCTATAAATACGTGTAGCTTTGTTATGATTATTACCCATCTAAATTAAATATTTTTACAGCTGGATAATAGGTAATCGTTGACGAAGCTAATAGGAGGGTCAATCGACGATACAACGCAGAACAGGCGACTTTTAGGGCTCGAATAATTGAAGAGGAGATTCCATTTAGGCTTCAGCGCACTCCCTTGGTTGAAACAGTGCGGGCTCTTTTTGGTCAACTCATTGTGCACTGTACGCAAAATCTAAGGTCTTCTGATCTTATTCGCTTTTTCTTCATGGCAATAGGATTAGAGAAGCCTGTGTCAATGGTTCTAATGCTGGTATCTGAAGTGCCAGTAAAAAGATTTGTTACACCCATAATTCATGTGCTTCAGTCCTATAAAGAACTGAAACTGAAAGATGGCTTAAAAGTTGTCATCCTTCGCAGAGACATAGGTGCAGGTGGCAACCGCCGAGTCATAAGTATCGAAAGCGATCGTCTTAAAAGAAAACTATCAGTTCAGTCAATACCAACTGACAAGGAGGGGTTATGTTGTGCTAAGGCTATCCTATACGCTTTAGCTCACTTGGAAAATGGCCGGGCTGCAATAAACTCCATTAGGGATAGAAGACGACCAGCTCTTCTTAATAGAGCTAAAACTCTTCAAGGATTCAGGAGTTCCTTTGAGACCTTGTTCTTATTCAGAAATCAAAACGTTTGAAGACTTCCTCGACATTCAAATTGTCATTTCTTCTAAAAGTTTGAACAAGGTAAGATTTGATACTTTATGTTTAGATATTTTTGTTTGACAAAATGATATCACGTATTTAAAAAACCAACTCGTAAAATTTCAATTTCTAAAGGTTTATAACAAAGGGGGAGACGGAGCAAGACGCATCAATATGTGGCTTCACAACCAGCATTACGATGTGATCAAAAGTCTTAAAGGGTTTTATGGTTCCGATAACTATTGTGAGCCATGTAAAAAAACCCTTTATGAATCTCGAAGATCACAGATGCCAGTTTGTGTGTCCCATCTGTCTCAGGAAAGATTGTTCACCCGGTCATCCCTAGCGTTGCGCCGAATGCGATAGACTTTGCTGCTCTGCCAATTGCTTTGAATGGCATAAAGCAACTTCTGGAAAAAGACTGAAATCTTTATGCGATAAGATAAGGACTCCATTTTTATTGTATAAAATGCTTTTATCGAAAGATTAATGTTTACGCTTTTCAATACAAAATGTAATTATATAAATTTGCATATTTTATCAGATATACCAATGCAAAAATTGTGGCAAAGTTATATTAAGGAGGACCCGTTCTATGGAATTCCACAAACGTGGAACGTCCAGATGCCGTTCATGCAAGCAGTTCGTGGATGTGTCGGAGCATCGATGCTTCCTGGAGGTTTTCTCACCAAAAATGCCTTCAAACAAGCTCATCTTTTTCGATTTTGAAATGGATCAGTCTTCAGGCACCCATGAAGTTAACTTTGCTGTAGCACTGAATACCAGTGGGGGTGAAATATTCTTCAGAGGTTATACAGCGTGTCGGAACTTTTGTTCATGGCTGTTCGCTCCCATACATAAAGGATACTCTGCAATAGCGCATAATATGAAGGGGTGAGTCTATTCATTTTTTAAACACTCGATTAATTTATTTTAAATTATTTGCCGTGTTTCGATTTGATGAAAATATTTAAAATGCCGATTTTTTAAGCTTTGATGGACAATTCGCCGTGGCTTGACTCCTGGAACAAGGGATAGCACCATCTGTTATACCCAACGGTTCAAATCTTATGTCCATTAGTCACCGACATTGAGGATAAAGCTCATAGACTCTTTTAACTTCCTTCCAATGAGTTTGTCTTAACTGCCGGGTTGCTTTGGACTAAAGGAATTGAAAAATGGGTTTTTTCAACATCTTTTCAATAAGAGAATCAAACTTATATTGGCCCTATTCCTGACATCTCATTTTATAGCCCAGATACTATGTCTGGAGCATTGCGAGAATTTTTAAATGTCATGGGATGCAAGAAGGGGTACAATTTGATTTTCAAAAGGAAATGCTCGCTTATTGCAAGTATTGTTTCAACAAGTGTTATTTTTAAGTATATTTTAATATATTAAAATATAGAACTTTTAAAAATTGTAGATCAGATGTGGATATTCTCAGAAGGTGCTGTATGGAGTTTAAGAAGCAGTTTCTAGAGATAACAGACGAGGACCCATTTTGGTAGTTAATTTTTAAATAATCGCCTGTTTTATTGAATTAACTTGTTTTGAAATATGCAGCTTACTATCATTTTATTTTTCAGTTACATGACCATTGCCTCGGCTTGTATGGCAACATACAGGTACAAACGCACTCCGAAAAATTCAGTAGCCATGGTGCCAGTGCATGGATAGATAAAACAGCACCAAATCAAGTCCTGATGCTATACGCTGGCTGGATTTCATTGCAATGAAGGAAAATCTTTAAATTCAGCACGCGTTGAACAAACGGGGAGAAAAATCAACAGAGGGTTTATTGATGGATTTTGTGAAGCAACAAATACCATCTAACAATTTCATGTAAGCTTTTTTATTCAAATACATTTTAGCATAGTCACAATTACTTCACCGTGTATGTATAATATATATAATATATATATTATATATAATTCTAGGGCTGTTTTAACGATGGCTGCCCTGAATGTTTCGAAGAAGGGACTTTGAATTCCTTATCTGGTGTTAGTATGAAGACTTTGTTTGAAGAAACAACTGCCAGGTTAAGGAATCAAGGATATAGTCATCGAAGAATGGGAACACGTCTTTAAACGCAGTGCAAAAGATCACCAAGAATTGAAGAAATTTCTTCTAGATCATGAGCTTCTATACAGATTACAGCCAAGGGATGCCTTCTACAGTGGTAGGACGAATGCAGTGAAGTTGTTCTTTGAAAGGACGATCAAATATGTTGATTTCACTTCACTGTATCCGTGGGTAAGCTAATTTAAGAAGTTTTAGGCGTATGTTTTTTATATTTTTATATCTAAATATGTATTAAGTATAACTTCTTCCTTTAGGTTAATAAGTATTGTCTTGATCCCGTAGGGCCTCCCGAAGTAGTCACAGAAAATTTCTGAAGTATTGGAGATTATTTCGGAATTGGAAAATGCCGTGTTTTGCCTCCCCGAGGACTCTGTTTGCCTGTTCTCTTGTCAGATGTAATGGGAAACTCATGTTTCCGCTCTGCCGTTGCTGTGCTGAGAGCTTAAACCAAAGCTCTTGTCAGTACATCGACGAAGGCAGATCTATAGTAGGAACATGGGTTACGGAGGAAGTGAAGTTGGCCGTTGATAAATGCTATCTAATCTCAAAAGTATTATTTTGTCAACCTTTATTTACATATCTGCATAAATATTATTGGAGTACTGATACATATACATTTCAGATTTATGAGGTGTATTACTTTCGGGAGAAATCTCAATCTCTTCCAGTCCTACATAGATCTTTTTCTAAAGATTAAACAGTAAAGCAGCAGATATCCTTCCGATTGCACAACTGCTGAAGAAAGGACTTCCTATATTCAGCAGTACTTCGATAAGGAAGATGTTCCACTGAATCCTGCTGAAATCAAACGAAATCCAGGGAGACGGCAAGTTGCTAAACTTGCACTAAATAGCTTTTGGGGGAGGTAAAATATTTATTTTTAGTAAACTAAGTCTTTGTGTAATTAGCTAATTTTTTTTCTTCTAGTTGGGGAATGAATATCAACAAATGTCAGCTGACTTAAGTCGATCGCTTATCTGCTTTTAATAAGATGTTGACTGATCCTACAAAAAATGTAAGCCGTTTTATTCCTCTGTAATCAAATTTAACTAGAATATCTAATTTATCACTACGAATGCTCGTATTTAAAAAATGTAAAGATGAGTATCGATCTCGTGTTTTTTCTTTTTCATAGGTAAAGGACATCTACTTACCAACACCAGAAGTGTCGGCTATTGTGTGGGACAGCAAGAAAGATTTCCTTCCCCAAGACACTGGCACTAACATTTACTGCGAGGCTTTCACTACAGCTTGGACTCGGGTGAAGCTCTATTCAGAGATGGATAAGCTTGGAGAAGCTGTCTTGTATCATGATACAGACAGTATCATATACATTAGTAGTGGCGACAATGACCCTCCTCTCGGAAATTTCTTGAGAGATTTCACAGAAGAGTTGGAAGGTGATGTAATCACTACATTAATCTCTAGTAAATATGATTTTATTTTTTTACTTGCTCTATAATAATGCTTATTATATAAATTACTTTCATCTCTAACAGTTTGTTTTTATAGGAGGGACCAATAACTTTGCATATCAAACTTCCGGTTGCAAGACATGTTGCAAAGTTCCGGGTTTTACCCTGAACTTTAAAAATATCTTAGCTTTGAATTTTGATTTAATAAAACGCATCGTATGCAGCTTGGACCGAAAGGGCAGCATAATATTAGATGAGGCCACCAAAATATCTAGAAGCGCTGAAAGAAGTCTTCAACGTGAAGCAAAATACACTATACAGGATGGTATATAACAAGAGAATTATAAAAGATTTTTCAACTATACCCTATGGATAATAAAGCAAGTATAATTTATATCAAAATTAAAAGATTAAGAGCACGTTACTCTCACTGTTTTTTAAAGTCAATTGCAACTTAATATGAAATTTATGAACTGATATCTTCATATGTAATATTTTTTTCCATTACAGATTGAATTTTTATTTTACATGAACATAAAACGTTTATAACTTTATATTTTAAAACTTATCCCCTACTGTTTATTCTATTTTCCAGATTGAAGACGGTTTCAGACTATCTTGGGATTTCTTCTATATTAAAAAAATTGTAAATAAAAACTTATCGTAATTATTATATATATTTATTGTAAATAAAAGACGCATAATTATTCATAATTTATTGTAAAAAGATCATTGTAACTTATGGAATTTTTATTGTAATAAAATTATTGCATTGATATGAATGGCATTTCTATTGTGATCAAAAGTCTTTTGTAACTCCTGGTGTTTTTTATTGTGAATAAAAAGCTCATTTCAATTAATAGTCTTTTATTGTGAATAAATATACATCAAAATGTAATCCATTGAGTTCGTCTTTCATACACATTTTTAATTGATTTAGGGTTTCCAAAATTTTTTGGTTAACAATGTAAGTCGGAGGCATGTTCATCTCTTTTATGGCTGCTTGAAATTCCTTGAATCCTTTTGGTGACTTCTTTCTGTTCCGAAGTAAGTCTGTAACTAAATTCACGATGCTAGTTCTTGGTACACGCTGGCCCCTGTAAACAATTTCTCTTTCAGGAGTCCACGATAATGCTGAATGGTTATCTTTTAAACATTCTAAATTATTCTTGACAGTATTTAAATACCGAGCTGGGACAGCCTTTAACATTTTTGCTGTAAGGGCATCCTCTTTCTTCTGATAGAGTTTCTGTTCCTTGAATTTCGGAGGCTTCTGGAATTTCCTGGTGATGTATTTTCACAAACTTCTGAAGTACTTGTAAATATTGATTTGCCTTCTCACTTTCAAACAAATCCTTTCTTTGAAGTATATTTTGCATTTTAGAATCCAAATCGGATAAATGATCCACAAATTCTGCCCGATCTTCGGGTATCAAGACCATTTTCTTAGTGCACTCCATTGATGAGAGAGCTAATCACAGTTATGGCAGCGGGTAACAAAAGAGACAAAAATCCTTCACCACGTTGAATGAGAATTTGCCTCTTTTTATATAGGGCATCTTCCTGTCCGAAAGTTTCCTTAAGCTGATTTTAAGGGAATGAGTTTATTCTTTTGTTTCTTAGTTAAAGGTACATTTCCTCGAAGTACATTCACTGCACATTCGCACAGAGCTTTAATGATATTTGGGGATGTTTTAAAAACTGAACTTTTAGATTCTATTTTACAAATAGCTTTCAAGTATTCTAGCTGCTGCCTCGTACACATAGTGATGATAAATTTAATAACTACACAGCAAAAGGACTTTATATAATTTCCAAATATTTGGCAAATGCTTTAGCTTTGTAGATGGCGCAATGATGGAAACTTTTCCCGCATGTAGGGACACAACAAATCAAAACTCGGTAAATCTTCTATTTTGGGACATTCAAAATGATCAAGATTTAATATTTCGCACCCGGTCAAAAATTCTGGAAATTTCTTTTATTCTAGTCCTTTTACGTAAATATAGGAAAACGTATCGAATATGACTGTCGACACACAGCGAAGGGTATCGTAAGGTAATTCACCGTCATTCCATTTGATTAGATGGAGAAACTTAGTAATCCAAGCGTAAGTACTTTGTTTCTTACGATCCAGCCTTTCGAATGAAGGCGATTTAAAAAGCCATCGCACGCAGAAAGTCTCGTCATTCACAGCACACACTGCCATCTCTTTGACGATAAAACGTCCCGGAAATACCTGAAATCCTTCAAAATCTAAGACTGCTGATGTCATGGTGTTTCCGTAACGAAATGACTAACGAGGTTGATATACATAAAATTTATCTCCCGGGAAAAGTCCAGTGTGCAAGCGTAATAAATCCTCGATTTGAGGTGTCAAATCAACAAGTAGATAGTTAAATGCTTTTGAGATAGTATCTTCGTATACTTCTCTAAAAAATCTCACATTGTTTGGGTAAAGCTGGCGACCTAAATGCATGATTTGGGAACAATCGCGGGGATTTTTAAATAAAAACTTGTAATGCTCATTCAATGAAATATCTCACATTTCTTTACCTTTGTGAAATATATTTTGAACTATAAAAATAATAGTTAAATTACGATGATGGCTTCCCTTAGTGAAAAGTTTGCTTAATTTATTGCCGCTGGAAAGTTCTGCCATTAGATCATCGATCACAATTACAGCATTCGAAACACTATTGATATTAGAAGGGAGTCCTTCGTGAAGTTCCACATGTTTCATTTCTTTGTAAAGGTTTTGATAAGCTTCATAGCACCAAATAATTTTAGAGGGGAAAGGATGTATCATCTTAAAATCGATTAATTTCTTTACAAGGTGAGTCTTTCCGCATCCTGTTGCACCACCGACAAGAACGGAGCATGGGTGATGTAAGTGTAATGAATTCATGTTTAATGATTGGAAACGTCATGAGTGGTTGTATTTATAATAAAACAAAAAATGAATGAAAAAACAAACTCTTTTAAAAATCTATTTATTTACTGTCTAAAAATCATTCTTACGCCATATCGTGTTTTTTTTTCACAAATTGGTATATTCGAAAATCGTCTTTCTGACTGTGAGATAAACTGTTTACACTAGAATACAAAGATTTGCCTTGACATCGTTTCAAGAGAAAGTAAATGCAATAAGCTCCACAAACATTAGACGTAGGACTTTGTATCATTGATGAATTCCATACCACAGAGGAATAACGGGACACGAAATCGTGAAACAGTATTGTAACTATTTTCCCATTTTCCCCAGCATTTCTCCTATTTTTCACTGAAATTTCCCCTATTTTCTGTTTTGACTTTCACTGTTTATTAATATTAAAAATTAAACTTCTCTCAATCCTCTATAAAATATCCTCTATGATTCATAAGATTTATCACCTTTTTTCTCAACATTTTTTCCATTTTTCAGTGACATTTCCCCTATTTCTATAAAATGTTCGTTTTCTTAAGATTTCTGATTTTCCTTAGCATTTCTCCTAGTTTTTTGTTAAAATTTCCTCTATTTTTTAACACAATTTTTGTCTTTTTTTTAAAACTAAATGTTCCTACGTGTATTCTAAAATTTCTTCCCATTTTCTACAGCATTTCTGCAATTTTTCATAAAAATTTGCACTTTTTTCCTTTTAACGTTTACATTTTTTCCTATTTTAAACTAAACACCCTTTTCTCTCTAAATTTTCCTCTATGTTTATTAAGATTTTTAAGATTTTTTTCCCAGCATTTCTACTATTTTTCACTAAAATTTCCATTATTTTTCCTTATAAATTTAGTTTTTTTTTGTGTATTAAAAATTTATTTTCCGCAAATCTCTCTCTCTCTCTCTCTCTCTCTCTCTCTCTCTCTCTATATATATATATATATATATATATATATATATATGTATATATATGTAATTTTTTTCAGGTTTTTCCGCGTTTTCCCCAGCACTTCTACTACTTTCCCCTGAAATATTTATGATTTTTCCTTGTATCTTTTACTGCTTTTTTCTATTTTAAACTAAAATTTCCGCTATTTCTCCTAACATTTCTTCAACGCTTCTTAAATTTCTTCCCATATTCCTTAGCATTTCACCTATTCTCCCCTAAAATGCGCACAATTTTTCCTTTTAATTTAATTTTTTTTAATGTTTAATTAATATTTTCCCTATGTCTCTCGAAAAATTTCTGCAAATTTGCTTCAATTTCTCCCCATTTTCCCAGAATTTCTCCTATTTTTATATTAAATTTTTTCTAATTTTTCCTTCTAACTTTCTTAACTGTTTTTGCCCAATGTAAATAAAAGTGTACCCTATTTTTGTTTAAACTTTTCTGTGTATTTCTTCAGATTTCAACCTATTTTGCCCAACATTCTTCTGTTTTTCCAAAAAAATGCTGGCCTTTTTTTTCTGAAACATCAACTATTTCATCCAATTTTAAACTAAAATTTTATCCAATTTTAAATTACTAATTTTTTAAAATTACCTTTCTATTTCTTAAGATTTCTCCCCATTTTCCTCAGAATTATTCCTATTTTTCCTTGTATATTTCACTGTTTTTCCTATTTTAAACTAAATTTCCCCCTTTTCTCTCTAAAATTACATCTGTGATTTGTAAGATTTATCTCCGTTTTCCTCAGTATTTATCCTATTTTCAATAAAATGATTACTATATTTCATTGTAACTTTCACTATTTTTCCTATTTTAAACTAAAATTTCCTATATTTCTCCATAAAATTATCTCTTTTGGAAAAATTCTATTTTTCCAAGTAATTTTCACTGTTTTTTCCTCTTTTAAACTAAAATTCATCTTTTTCTCTCTCAAATTTCCTCTATGTAAGACTTCTATCAACTTTCCCCAGTTTCTGCTTTTTTTCTTGTAACTTTCGCAGTTTTTTCCTTGTTGAAATTAAAATTTCACCTTTTTCTGCCTTACATTTCTTCTATGTTTCTTAAGAATTCTACTCACTTTAAATAGGGTTTCTGCTATTGTTTCTTTTAACTTTCGCAGTTTTTCACTATTTTAAATTAAAATTTCCATTTTTTCTCTCTAAAATTACATTTATATTTCTTAAAATCGTTTCTCATTTTTCCCTGCATTTCTCTTAATTTTTCCTAAAATGTCTCTTTCACCTTGTAACTTTCAATATTTTTCCACATATAAGACTAAAATTTCCCGCTTCCCTCACCAAGATTATCTCTAAGTTTCTTAAGATTTCTTCCCATTTTCTCCAGCATTGTAATTCAGATTTTCTTTTCCTATTTTAAAATGAATTTTGAGATTTCTCTCTTTAAAATTATCTCTACATTTCTTAAGATTTCTCCATATTATCTCAAGCATTTGTTATATTTTTCCTTGTAACTGTCACGGTTTTTACCTATTTTAAACTATAATTTTCCCTTTTTTTCTGTCTAAAATTAATTATATGTATCTTAAGGTATTTTTTCCATTTTACCCAGCATTTGTTCTATTTTTCCCTGAAATTTCTACTACTCTTCCTTGTAATTTACACTATTTTTTCCGGTGTTTAAAAAATGTACCATATCTCTCTCTTAAATTACCTCTATGTTTCTTAAGATATCTCTCCATTTCCCCCAGCATGTCTCCAATATTTCCCTGTAACATTCCCAGCTTTTTCCTATTTTAAACAAAAATTTCACCTTTTTTCTCCCTCTAAAATAACTTTCATGTTTCTTATAATTTCTCCCCATTTTCCCTAGCTTTTTCCTATTTTACCACCTAACTTTCATTGTTTTACCTACTTTAAACTAATTTTTTTAAAAATAAATATTTGTCTCTTTAGTTTTATCCCAATTTTCCCCTGCATTTTTCTTACTTTTCCAAAAAATATTTACTATTTTTCCTTTCAACTTTCACAATTTTTCCTATTTTAAACAAAAATTTACAACTTTTCTCAATAAAATTACTACTAAGAATTTTAAGATTTCTCCTATTTTAAACCAGAATTTACAACTTTTCTTATTAAAATTAGCCCTAAAATTTTTAAGATTTCTCCTATTTTTCCTTGAAACCTTCACTGTTTTTTACTATTTTGAAATAAATAACCCTTATTTCTCCTTAAAATTTCTCTTATATTTCTTAAGATTTCTCCCTATTTCTCCAAATTTTTCTTAAAATTTTCAATACTTTTCGTTGTACATTTCAGAGTTTTTTCCAATTTTTTAACTGAAATATCTTCTTATTCTCTCTAAAATTACCTGTACGTTTCTTAAGATTTCTCTCCCTATTTTCACCTGAAATTTTCCTTTATCTCTGTATAAATTTTTCGGGGTTTTTTTCCTGTTTTAAACTAAAAATCCCCCTTTTATTTCTCAAATTTCTTCTATAATTCTAGAAATTTCTCTCTATTTTCCCCAGAATTTTTCCTGATTTCCCATAAAATATTCACTATTTTTCATTGTAACATTCCCTGTTTTCTATTCTAATTTCCCCTTTTTCTCTCAAAAATTACCTTTTTAATTTTTAAGATTTCTTCTCATTTCCTCCTGAATTTATCCAATGTTTCCTTGTAACTTGCAAAGTTTTTTTTTTCTATTTTAAGCTAAAATTTCCATTTCCCCCCTCTAAAATTACTTATTTGCTTTTTAAGTTTTTTCCTCATATTTCCCAGCATTCCTCCTATATTTACTTGTAACTTTCACTGATTTTTCCTAATTTAAACTACAATATCTTCTTTTTTTCTGTAAAATTACATATGTGTCTTTTTTTAAAATTTTTCCTTCTCTTTCTTTGCAAATTTCACTGTTTTTACATATTTTAAACTGAAATTTTTCCTTCTTCGTCACTAAAGATTTTCTCTAAGTTTAGTTACATTTCTTTCCGTTGTCCACAACATTTTTATTCCTCCTTTGAACTTTCGCTAATTTTTCCTATTTTAAACTAAAGCTTCTCCCATTTCTTTCTAAAATTTCTTCTTTGTTTATTAAGATTTATAGCCCCTTTTCTTAGCATTTCTCCTATTTTATCAGGTAACTTTCCCAGTTTCTTGAATTTTAAAATAATATTTCCCCTTCTTCTCTCTCTCTAAATTCTGTTTTTTAAGATTTTTCTCCATTTCCCCTATTTTTCCATGAAAAATTCACTGTTTTTATTCAAACGTTTATTGTTTTTCTCTTATTTTAAACTAAAATCGTCCATTTTTCTCTATAAAATTTCTTCTGGGTTTCATTAAATTTTTCCGATTTTTTCCCCGGCATTTTTCTTATTATTACATAATTTCACTGTTTTTCTCTATTATAAACCAATTCTCTATTTCTCCCTAAATTTTCATCTATATATTTAAAGATTTC
>JAOUZG010014433.1:0-12526 GCA_026289955.1 Argiope argentata | reverse complement strand
ATAAAAGATGATGATGAAACTAAAAGCAAAAGTATTTGCTTAGTACTTATTACTAACACGTATTTGCTATCATATTTGATAGATATTATTCTTCAAAGATTCTAAATTATTTAGAATAAAATTATAATACTTATTTCCTTTCAAATTATAAATTTAAACAGCAGTTATACTTTTAAAAAATCCTTCTTAAAATAGTCAAATATTTTAGTTGGGGAAAAGACTTCTTAAATAGAAACCATCAAATAAATTGAATAATTACATAATTTATATAATTTGAATAAAATTGTCTTCAACGGAAAATAAAAGAAAGTTTGGTTTCCCTCATATAAATATAAGGCAAACAAATGTCCAAATTTCCATCAATATTTGAAATTTTTAAAAAAGAAAATAAAATTATTGAATTGTTAGCCTTTCCGTAGAACTACTTAATTTGTTTGAATATTATATTATGCAAAGCTATAATTTATACTAAATATAGAAAAATCTGATTGTAATATAGTCTCTGATTTATTTTTGACTATATTACAATCAGAGTAATAAATATATTACTCTGATTGTAATATAGTCAAAAATAATTAAATAATTTTTAAAGAATTGTCCCTAAAATTTATAGATATATCAAATTTTAGAGTAAAAAACCTATATAATAATTGTTTATTTGCCATATAGATGGAAGAAAATTGAAATAATGTTTGAAAATTGGCCTTAAAAAACTACAGGTGAATAAAATTTCTATAATAATAATTGGTGTTGTTATATAAGAGTCAAAATTTTTTAATATCCTTAACTTTCATGTCATTTTATGTTTTTTAATCTAGAACTCACGTTTAATGTTATATTAATAGAAATAAAATTACATTAATATTTATTTAATTTAGATTCTTAACGAAAAAAAATTTACACGAGTGGATTAATTTGATTATCAGCTTCTGTAATGTCTGATAGAAAATGCATACATATTTTACAAAAAAATAAAGAAAGAAAGAAAATAGATGTCTAAAGAGAACATTTCCACACGCGAAATTTGAAAACTATATCTTGGATAGAATAGGTTATCTAATATTCAGGTAATTGAATTTTGAGGTTATGACAAAACATAAGTTGGAGCTTCATATTTAGGTTTTAAGGATACAACCGTATAAATTAACAAAAAAAATCTAATATAATTGGTCAGAAAATAGAATGATTTGTGCTTTCCGCACAATTATCATTCTATAGATTTCGTTTCCCTAGACCATTATAATTATTACGTTTAGAAGAAAATTTGTTTCATAATGCTTACTTTAAAAGGAGTATTTTCAGAATAGCATAAATAAGAAATTTTCATATTTGAATCACCTAGATAGAACTTCACAATAATACAAAATAGGTTTTGATTTTCAAGTTCATATCAACATATAAAATCTAAACTCAAGTTTTATATTTTATGAACTGCGGCATTTCTTTTTTTATTCGTTTATTCTTCAAGATATAAAAGCACACATAATGTTTGGTTTCTTTTATATTAATTATGATCTTTTTGCTTTAGTTTTTTTCAACTCCAATTGATGATAATTATTATAACTGCTTTCTGAGAGTAATTAAAGACCCCTTGACCCGAACATCAAATTCAGGAAATAATTTTAATTATAATTTAAGCCCCTTTGGGGGAACCTCCTTCCCCCCTCAAAAAAAAGAAAGAATAACCTAAAATTATTAATTTCAAGCAGTTTAAATTCCATTTTTTTGCTTCGTAAACGCATAACATATTGAAAACCTTTTAATAAATTATTTTAAAAAATAGCCTGGGATTGCATTAATTAAAGGGCTTAAAAATTGGTTCCAAATTAACTCCTTCGACATCTATACAGAATTGCATTATCTTAATAACACTTGGGCATATGTGATGGAGTTCATGTGATATAAGGACTGAGTTTTTGAATTAGTCAGAAAAGATTTATCAAATATCCACTGATAAAGTTCATTCATTTCTTAGGTCAGATATAATATCATTAAAAATTAATTGAATTTATTGGTACCCTACAGTATATTTTTGTTGAAAATGGAACCAAATAAAGAGCTTTTAAAAGCAGAAATATGCAGAATATGAACAGTAAACTGCAAGTAATGATGAATTTCTTGCAAGAAGAAATGTTTTCACTTTTCTGAACGTGAAAATTTTGCTAAATGGGAAATTATTGTTTCTATCTAGATTAAAGTAATATTTGTCTTTCTAAACAACATTTTTTGAAAAAGGAAGATTTGTTTTTGCTTAAGAGATGGCCTATTTGTTTGATTTTAGACGCCGATCGTGTATTCTGTATCAATAACACTTTTTTAAGTTGACATAATCTTTACACAGTCAGTTTTGGACTGTTGAGCTCTAAATTGACTGTTTCTAATCTAGCAAAACAATAACCTAAAGATAGAGAAAGATTTCAATTTTTTTCATCATTTTTATAACATTTTATTCTCACAAGTTCTGTCCGATTGAAGAAAGGATCCTACTAATTTCAACCACTAAGGAACATGTTCCTTCATAATAAATTTTTAAAGCAAATTTCCTTCATTCTACTTATTACTTTTATCACATCTTTGAAACGCGGTAACGGTCATTAGCATTTTTCCCACGAAAGCCTTTTTTCGTTATCAGAGACATGGAGTATCACTCAACAGTGATTGATTACCATATGGCGCACATTGTAAAATCGAAAAAATTTACGTACAAAGATAAAAGGTATAATGTGGTATCCTTTTTAAGGCTTGAGCACAAAATGAAACTCTCTAATGGGTTAGCGCAGATGAGACTGAGCACAAGTTGTTATGTCTTTTTCATACTTTTAGATATAAAGTATCTCTCGGAAAATCTTGTATCTATAACTTTTAAGCCAGCTACATAAAGTAATTTTTCGATGAAATCTATAAAGAAAATGCCCTCTCTCATTTGTGAAATATATTTGTAAAGTTTTTCTATTCAAAACTATGTTGACCATAGTATACATTTAATTCTTTAAATGAAGAATGAATGTCCTAATCTTACTTAACAATTGGTAAAATGGCTTTTTTATGACACTTAAAAGTTCCAATGAATGATCATAGAAGTCAGACTTCTTGTGAAGATAGGCAAACTATTCCTGTGTTTTATTTTTTTAATAATTTGCAGATGGGGAAGATTATTCTTCCTGAAAAAAAGTAAAACAACCATATCTTTACGCAGATGTAGCAAGTGAAAAAAAAACAAAGAAAAAAACTAAGTACAGAAGAAGTTAAAATTGTACTCTAGCTAAAAATTGCAAATTTGGTCGATTATTTTATTCATCTCTGCCAATCTTATGTCTCATTTCCTTTAAAAAATTATTTGATATTATTATTGTATATAATGAACAAATTTTTATCAGATGACGATTAAATTTAAGAAACCTATCTTGAACGCTAATTTTTTATTAGTTTTAAGTTTTTCGTTTCAACTTCGCGATTTAATAACTTGAATCTTGCATAATATTTGAAAATAGATTCTTGCGGAAGGAAAAGGGCGTATTACATTTAATAATTTGAAATAGTGCTCCTAATCGTACTCACTGAAAACAGAAATACAAAGAGAGTGAGAGATGACTGAGATGAAAGGTATTCTTTCTTCTCAGCTAGCGAGCTTATAAAAAGGCAGAAAGAGAAAGTGAGTCCATAAAAGTAGGCAGTAAATAATACGAAAAGTAAAGAAGCGAAAATTTATTTGAAATCCATAACTACGGTGACGGAAAAGCCTCTCTTCATTGAAAAACATCAATAAAGAAGTAATATAATTTTTATTCTGTTATATTTGAGTCATAGGCTCTGAAAGGTTTTTCTTCTTAGTATTTAGGATTAATTTATAAAAACTGAAAAGTGCACTAGCATTTTATTTCGATATTATACATCGGCAAATGCATCTAAATATGTTAAAACGCTATCTGATGATACTTATTCTCTGTTTTAAACTTCAGTTGTTATGGTGTGCTTCTAAACTATTACCATTCTTTGTCTTGACCAAGTAATTGTGTCTTCGAGGTTCGAAAATAATTGATTATTGAAAACTATTCTTCACAAATTATTGATGCCCCCTCTTTTGTGAGAATTTGCAATTAAAAAAAATGCACTTAAGTAAAATTATTTTTCTGAAATATCGCGTGCAGTTTGAACAATGGGGAAAAGGAAATCAAAGATTTCATTGGAAAGAAGTGAGTTTTAGGGAAATTAATATTATTGAAATTTAAATGTAACTTTATTCTTTCAATTAAATAGTCATCTATCTCACAGCACGTTGTAATACTTCTAAAAGCATTATAATCAATGAAATATGAGCATGAAAATTTTACGTTAGTGATGATCTTTAATTGTGGAATTAAATTACATTCATAATATAATTACTTTCGGAAAATAATTTCCAACGATTAAAAATTGTATTTCCATTAAAACGAAGTTTTACAATAGCTGATAAAATATTCATTACATTTTTTATAAATACATAATATCTTTTTTTGTCAAAAGTATTGTAACAAAATTAAAAACATTTTGATTTTAATTACCTTGCCATCTGAACATTTATAAATGTATAATTTCAAGTAAGCAATACAATAATTCATGAGTTTGTGCTTTGAATTCTTTTATGATTTTCGTGACATGAGTTTTAATTAATTTTTTTTTCCGATTCCTATACCATTCTTCATTTTTGACGGCCTCTTTTTGCTTAACTTAAATCGCAAAAGCATTTCCTATTAAAATTGAAATTAATCTGTCTGATTTATAAGATGTTCTTAAAAATTTGTATGGAAAATTAAGTGCATGAATTCTTTGTATTTATAATCATAGAATTTAATACTCTCCATGAAATAACATGTTTTAAAAAAATAATACTTTCAGAAGCTCTAAATTTTCATTTTCAATGAGAAGTTGTTTTCCTATATTTATGAAAAAAGTTATTATGTACAAAAGCACTTTCTAATAATATTCAAAGTAATCTGTTTTTCTAGAAGCTCCTGAGAAATATTGTAAGAATACGTTTTTGTTTGTATTAATATAAAAATTAAGAATCAAATCTTTATCATGCATATCTCAAATTACTGGTTTGAACAGACGTTAAAGCCCATTTTATTCCTTTTTCACTTGAGTGGAATGAATACTTATAAATTTCCTTGTTCTGTTTTTAAAAACAAGAAATCAATGCAATTTAAAATAACTATATTTTTATTTTATTCATTCTTGTTGTTCTTTTTCTTATTCAAAGCTCTGATTATGAGCTTAGGAATAAAGGATAAGTTATCTGCTGTTGCCACTACGTCTCTCCCCATTTTCAAGTTTGTTATTGTTTTTCGAAACCGGAATAACATTTTATTGTTGCTCAAAAAGTTATTGCGAATCACCAAAATGTTGCCATCTTCAGACAGTGGAAGAATACTAATGGTTTTTATTCGAATATTCTGTCTATACATATTTGTTTTAATCATCCTCCTCGAAATTATATGGTATGGCACTAATCTTCATGCGGAAATGCAAACAAGATTAAATGAATCTTTATTTTTTTCCGAAGACTATAAACGACTGTTTTTGAGTCTGGATAATATCTTCAACTTTGTAACTGTGATAATTCATGAAACTATCTCTGTTAGCTTTCCAGCCTTCTATTGTTTTACATGTTGGTATTTAAGGATATATATTTGTGAATTTATTTCACATTTCAAAACTTCTGTTCCTCTCCGAGATTGCGAGACCATACTGACAACTTATGATGCGATCTTTAACACGATACAGTTTGCGGATTCTTTTCTTTCTTTCCCCGTGTTTCTCGATGTAACACTTAACATGGTCACCTTATTCTGGAATAGCTACATTTTTTCTTCCTTACCTGACAGTGATGTTTCAACACGCACATACGTGGTCATATCGATTGTGCACAGCTTCGTTTTGTTGTTGATGACGTTTTTGCCTGCCGCTCTTCTGAATGAAGCTGCAAAGACTGCAAGAGATACAATCAATTCTTTGCCTTCATGGTATCCTCATAATTACAGGTCATTGAAGATACATATCCGACGACATTTCGTACAAGAAGCCTTTTTGACCTTGTGGAGGGTTTATCACATTGATAAACCATTACTTATAACTGCACTGTGTTCTCTTTTAAGTTATGGCGTATTGATCGGAACTTTAGGTGCTATTCAAAATACATAAAAAAGTCCTTAATATGTTTAAATCAAATTTACGATAAGTATTCCTAATTTCTGCATATTTCTCGTTGAAAAATAGGCTGTGAATTCATTAAAATATATGGTGGATGCTTTTAGGATTTATTGAGTGACTCATTTATGATTTTGAGTGATACTTTTAAGATGAGTGTTTTTTTTTAAAGTTTAAGAAGAGCAGTGCGAATTCTTCACAGAAGAAAAAAGAAAGTAAAAATTAACGGTAAGGGATTGAAATTATACAAAGACAGTAGCTTGGTGACCGCTGGAATTTATTTTATTTTGTGGTGGGATGTAAAAAATATGTTTCAGAAATTGCAACAGCCTGTACAATCGCGAATTCTAACTCAAAGCAGGTTAAGATTAAGTGTAATAATCCTTTAAATAAATTTGTATAATAATTAAATTGCTCATAAAACCTTGTGATTTTATGAATACGATTCGTAACGTATTACAGTGACAAATTAATTTTTATTATAATCACATAATTATATCAGGATGAGAAAATAATTGTTGATACTCTATTTAAGAAAATTTAGATGCTTGTTTAGATAAATCAAGGAATGGAAAAAGATACTAAAAATATAATTTAAAATGGTATGATCAAGTAACCGACAATTCTCTTAACACTCTATGTAAGTGAAACTCTTCACTTGAGAAAAATGAAGCATATGTCAGGCATAAAAATAAGAAGTACTTTGAGTTAGAATGATTCGAAACTGTCTTCATTGATTATTCTACTCAAATTAAGATATTATATGTCTATTAGTATCGAAATTTTTTTATTATTTTGGTTTTTATAAAATAGATTCAGAGATAATATATAAATTTTTGTAAAATATACAGAGATAATTTATACATTTTTGTAAAAGATACAAAAATAATTTATACATCTTTGTAAGATATGCAGAGATAATTTTAGAACACTGAATAAGAAAAGAAATTTTGTTATTACAGCTATTAAAGAAAGAATGAAATTAGCCATTTTTGTGGCATTTATTAATGATATATCTCAGAAACTTTATAAACTATCACTCATAAACTTTCAAATTTAATTTTAAAACTGGAAAATTACTGAATGCATATTACAAATACACGTAATTTATATAACATTTTCTGTATTTTACATATTACATAGAATTAAAGTGCTCTCAACTTTTAGAAATAATATATAATTATCTTTAGGAAAACTGTTCCCGTAGAGTATCTCTGAATGAAAAGAATGATTGTAACTGATGATTCCCTCAGATGATTTAAATGATAACATTTATTACTTAAATCTGCAAATGTTTTGAAACAGTTTGAAATTTTTTTACGAGTTTAATTCGAAATTATAACCAGAAGGGTATGTAACAAGGATTTTAAACAAAATTTCTGTGAACTTGAAATTTCAGTGACAACTCATTTCGACAGTATCATCGGAGAACTATCATCTGTTCGTTATATTGCAACTTTAAATCGATTGTGATGAACTTCACAATTTATCATGCATCACAGTAAATGTCATAGATGATATAGCAACTGCTTAATTTCTGACAAGAATGCAAGAAAGAAATTTTTGAGCATGCTTCCGTAGCTTGTTGTGAGCTTGAACAAGTGAAACATTTGACTGTTTTACTTTCTTTTTAAAAATGAGAATCCCCTTCAATAAATATTATTGGAAATTTACAAAAACTGGATTGTAAATATGCCGCTGTTCCAGCCTTTCCTTATTACTGCGATGTTGTTCCATTATTTTATTGTTACTTTGTTGTCGTTCCCTTATTTTGGTAATACTGTGCTATTGTTTCGATGGAGAAATCTGATCTGATGAAGACAAATGTAGCAAAAAGCATCTGATACAACAAACAAAAGATTATTACATGATAGCATTGTAGATTTTTTTGCATTAGTTTCGGGTAATAATTACTGCTTGGAATATTGTGCACATTTCTTTATTTAAATAAGGTACTTGATGCTCTCAAAGTTGAAACATTCTTCATGGCGTGGTTTTTTTTGGCGGGGACATATTGCGCGGATCAAAGTAGCTACAAGAGTTGTTCTCATTTATCTCATTAATCGGGTAAATTAGAAAATATATTGTTCCTCAATCCGGACAACAAATCGTCACTTAAGTATTATTGTTCACTATGTGTTAATTTTCTCTATATTTCTAATAATAAAAAAAATAAGAGGGGGACTTACCCCTTATGAGCTTTGTCACTCGGGATACGGTGGCGTGAAGTAATAAAATGATGACTACCATACTCAGAAGTTTTCAAATTAATTATTATTAAACATATATCTACATTGACTACCGACAATACACAACTGTCATTCGAGACGAAAACAAAACAGATCACGCAGTTTCACATTCTTGCTGCCATCTTTTTCAATTCCAGTTCTTCGTCTAATTTCCGTTCTTACTCCCCGTCTGCGTTAGAGGGCGCCCATGTCGTGCGCTGGCAAGTTTCCAACACACTCCCGCCATTTGTTTTCTGGATTGAAAACAAATCCATTGGAAGGACCTGTATAAAAAGAAGCTGAAAATAGAGAAATATTAGTAATTGCATTACTAATCTTCCAAGGGAAACAAACGTTGTAAGGGTCCTATAAAGGTGCCATTTTCAGTCTTAATTTTTGCAAGCCTCACAACGTTGTCTCTTCTTACAGGCAAAAGTTCAACTATCTGTGCCAATGGCCAATAGATTCTGCGTTTGTTGACGTCTTCCATCAGAACAACGTCGCCAACAGACAGTTGATTGATCTTGTTGTCTTTTGCAGCTTGATATCGTAGTTGACCCAAATACTCAATTCGGAATCTCTTCCTAAGGTCATCTCAAACACTTTGACGATATTTAGCTCTTTTCGATAGTTTTCTAGCATCGATGTTGTCGATATCTGGGACTCCTGAGGTAGGCAGTTCTTGTAGGAACATCATTGGTGTTAAGGGAGACGGATCTTTGTTGTCTTCTGAGACATAGGTGATTGAACGTGAATTGATGACTTGTTCACAATTGCGCATCACGGTGTTCAGCTCTTCATAGTTCAAAGAGGTGCGACCTAGAACCTTCCTTAAAATTTCTTTGGTCATGCTTTCCTTTTATTCGAACTAACTAATTTAGCTTCTGTTTTGAATAAAGATTTTTCAGCTACTAAACGGTTACTTGGGCAAAACAGAACTATCAATAATACAGGGCAAGAATACCTCATATCTTCCGGTATCATCGCGTTTCACAGCTTCTAAGAAATATTTTTGGGTTTCTTCTTCTAAAATACCTTTAGTTTTGTTTTCTTCGCTAGAAATGCCTATTATGTTAAGACGCCATAAATCTGTTAATTCTGAGTCGGAAATAAACAAAGATAAAGAGAGGCCTGAAAGCGTATTTTCTGAAATTTCAGTATCGCTTTTACCCATTAATGTCCAGCCTAGTTTAGTCTCAAAAGCTGCTACACCAATATCTGGAAAATGTTCTATTTTTTCCGTAAACAACTGCGAAATGTTATCTGCAACTAGCAGTATATGGACTTCATCAGACTTATCCTGAAATATACATCTATTTCCATTTTCCTGTATATCACTAATAATTATCCCTTTATTTCTTAAAAAACCAATTAAATTTTCATCTTGAACCCTTGGGATAGAAGAGCAAATTTTCTTTTCATCTAGAATGTCAATCTCAAAACTAAATTTACCATCTAAATTGTTAGATTTACTTTATATCGATTGTGGAGCTCAGATTTTTCTACTCCTCCAAACAATCCATGTTTTATCGTTTCCGAATTTGTCTTTTGACTCCCGCCTTCTATGATCACTCTCAAATTACCCTTTAAATCACCTCCTTTTGCTTCTACAATCAATGTTTGTAAAAATACTGGTGAACATTTAATTTGGTTTGAAAGTATCTTTTCGCTTTCTTGGTTTTTGTTTTGATCAATCACGTTCTTTATTTTATTACACATAATTGACTCGTGGCTTAAATGGCAGTGTCTGCAAGAAACTTTAGAAGTGCATTTATTTGCAAAATGGCGAGATTTAATCAAACACCGAAAACAAACCCAGTTCTTTTTCAATAAAGAAATTTTTTCTTCATTATTCAAAGCCAACGCGAAAGAGCAATCTTTAGAATCATGTAAATCAATCCTTTTTCATTATTACAAAAATAACAGCAGAAAGATTTATCTCTTACATCTGTGGAAATTAATTCCGAAGCTGAAAAACTGTTATGTTCTTCTTTATCATTCTCTTGTTCGTTTGTTGATATTTTCTTCCATTCGAATATCCACTCACGTTATGTCTACGGTTCAAATCATATTTGCGATACGCAGTTGGCACCTGCCTGTCTGAAGATGAATCACGGCACTTATTTTTTATTACTACTTCCGCTCTTTCCCGAGTATTTAATGTTTCTGAAAGGAAAGTTAGCTGTTTCTCAATGCCGGAATAAGCATTTTCGCTCGTTGGTTCATCAGTTTGAATTAAAATTTCTTTCGGAGGAGCTTTTAAAATAGTAGTGCACAGTACACTCGAGATGTCTTTACTGGACTGTCCTAAATTCTCTAAGATTCTAAGTTCGATATTTATCTTGCCATAAAATTTTCTAAAGGATACAACATCATTTGCATTTCTTAAAGGTTTAATGCTTAACAAATTATTCATATGGGTGTGTATCAATAAATCAACATTTGCGTATCTTTTCTTTTATGATTCTACAATGGTGGCATATATAGTATCAGAAATAACTAAACCTTCAATAGAGCTAAGGGCTGAACCCGTTAAATGAGCTTTAAGGTAATGAAATTTTTCGACTTTATTCAAAATTTGATTATTATGGATAGCGGACTCAAAACTATTCCAAAAAGAAAGTCAGGTGTTAATATCACCGTAAAATTTATTGAGTGTCATTTTTGGTAATTTAACTTTTAAATAGTCATTAGGTTTGTCATCAACAGTTAAAGAATTAAGAGAAAATGATGTATTTTCAATTGACATTACAGAAATCTTTAACTTTTGTGTTCCTTGGTTTATTCTTTTAGTGGCGCGGTATTTCGTGCGAACCACTTTCTGACGGTATTCTTCTGATTTTGAAAATTCTGCATCGAATTCGTCTACTGTGAAAAACAGTTCTAATGACAAATCAATTTTAGACAAGGTATCGAAATTACCTGTTAAAAATTCTATTAGTTCTTCCAATTCCTCACATTTAATCTGTTCTAATTTTAAACATTTGTAGCGTCATCCTTATAAGCTAGATAATATCCTTCGAGCTGAAGGGTCCCTTTTGCTCGAACGGTTTATCGCTCGGCTACTGGCCCAAACGTCGCAGGTTCGTACCGCGACCTTCACTTGCTACACATTCTTCTACTTCGTTAATCTGCTTTGTAACGGTAGCTCTTAGAGCAGTCCGTTTCTTTTTTAACTTCGTCAAATCTTCTTTAGACATGTTTTATATCTCAGTATTCTTAATATAAATAAACAATCCTAAACAACAACTTATTGTTTACTCATATACTGAAATATTCTTTTGTTTCACAGTCAATGCAAATTCTAACTGTAACTGTGTTCAATAAAATATCTCAATTTCAATTAATCATCATATATTACTAAACGCCATCTCGGCAGGGACGCCAAATTGTTAATTTTCTCTATATTTCTAATAATAAAAAAAATTAAGAGGGGGACTTACCCCTTATGAGTTTTGTCACTCGGGACACGGCAGCGTGATATAATAAAATGATGACTATTTGTACTCAGAAGTTTTCAAATTAATTATTATTAAACATATATCTACATTGACAACCGACAATACACAACTGTCATTCGAGACAAAAACAAAACAGATCACGCAGTTTCACATTCTTGCTGCCATCGTTTTCAATTCCAGTTCTCCGTCTAATTTCCGTTCTTACTCCCCGTCTGCGTTAGAGGGCGCCCGTGTCGTGCGCTGGCAAGTTGCCAACACTATATGCATTAGCGGAATATCAAGATTAATTTGTTGTAATTGTAACAAAGAAACATCGCTTTCTCTCTGTACTCTCGCACGTTTTGATGCATTTAAAATCTTACCTTAAAGGTTTTTCAAAGCTGATAACCGTAATTTTCGTTTTAAAAATATGTAGCTTCTTTCATTAAAAAAGTTGTTATGTTACGTTAAGGGTCAGTTTCACAGCAAATTAATTAATATCTTAATTTTCTCATACGCATTCCCTAACATCAGTACCCTACTAAGGTAATTAATGTTAGAATTATACTGTGAAAGTTTTGACCCCCAATCTTCATCAGTGACTATTCAAGTGAGAATGGCATTCGAAATAGGGTTTTTATTCTTCGCAACATTTGTTTTTAACTTTAAATA
>JAOUZG010014419.1:0-34085 GCA_026289955.1 Argiope argentata | reverse complement strand
TGTGTGTGTGTGTGTGTGTGTGTGTGTGTGTGTGTGTGTGTGTGTGTTCGTGTGTGTGTGTGTGTGTTCGTGTGTGTGTGTGTGTGTTCGTGTGTGTGTGTGTGTGTTCGTGTGAGCGAGAGTAACCTTTCAAAATTTTTGACATACTTTCTGATAAAATTGTCATTCGTTTTCTCCTTTCTGAATAACTGTATGAGCTTCGAATAAGACCATGAACGCCTTGAATGGCATTTGTGAACAATAGTTATGACAAATTGTTCTTTGGCGTGAATTTAGTTCACAGTTCACCCTTGGGTTGATTCTCAACTGGTCTGGATATTCGCATGTATATGAAAACTTTGCTTCAAATCTTAGAAAAAAAAACCTTTGATATGTGGCCTTGTAAGTGAAAATACAGTTTTGTCTGTATTACTTTTGGTCCAAACCAGCCAAAAAGAGGTATTCCAGAAAGGTTATTCAATTCTATTCAGCATAATAAAAAGCAAAAAGTTTAATTTATTGTGTCTGTAAACATGCGTCTAAAAGAGGGACGACACTCACCTGTTCTCTGGACACCTTCGTTCTTGTTTCAGTCTCCAATTCCAAAGAGAATAAAATTACTATGACTTATTGATGTGCCAACCGCATCCATCAGTTGCAATTTCTACTCAGGGGAGTGACACCTTCGTTAGAGGGTGAAAGGTGAAAGTTTAGGCTAATCCATTCCTAGCGGCTTTGAATCAGATTTAATGCTTTGAGTTGCTAACTACTCTAAGTTGAAACTCTTCGCACGATTGACTGGTTATGGCAATCGCTAGGTACTGAATACGTTCTTGAACTATATGGATTGGTGGCGTATTAACGCATTATGATACATTGCATAATCCAATTACTATTACTATGTTTATTTTTAATATTGTAACGAATCTGTTATGTTGATTCTCTTCACAGTTTTATTACAAAAAAAGATAGCTTTATGTACAGCTCATTTGGATACTGATGGATACTAGATCAATGTATTCACGATCTTGGAGACCGTTTAGCGACTTGGTGACGGATTTGGAGGCTTTGGCAATAACACGAATGATACTGGAATATTGCAGAATGTTCATGCTTTAGAGCAAAAGGAGGCGAATTATGTTAATTGTTATAGAACTTTTTGTTTCCTAATCCTGAAGCTATAAAAAGAGTCAAATCTGTAGTGAGTCGAATAGTCAGTCAGAGTTGAGTCAACGTTCAGTCCAGCGAAGTGCAAGCGTTGAATGGAGTTCAAGCGATTAGTGGAAATGAGGATTCAGCTGTGGACCGAGTCTTGGAGACGAATATTGAAGCAGCAGCGAGTCTTATCTGGAGTAGTCAATCGTGTAGTAGTGGGTCGGCAATTTATGCAGCTAAAGCGAGGAGACAGTGGAGAATGGCAGACGCTTGGAGAAGGTAGTTAGATATATTCCCTGTTGAGATCCGTTTGACCACTTTGTGTGCAGTGGATCTTATTTACTACCTATTGATAATTATAGGTTGCTGTTTATTGTAAGTGATGTTTTGTGTTACTTTTATGCGTCCATAACTTCTTCTTCTCAAATTGCCCGCTGTATTCAAAATTTTAAAAAAGAAATCCCAGTTCTTTAGATGAAATGGTAGGCTGATTCAAACCAAATAGCCAACTAAAGTGACCAAATAAACGAGATTTCAATTTTTTCTTTCGTTGCTAAGCAACAAATTATGAACAAATACGATAGGAAAAATATCCGAACATACACATTAGTCGGCAATAAGCAGCCAAAGCCTTCGCCGGACGCACATATATCCATGTCCATGGCTTTTATAATCATGTCAGAACATGATGTTGTTTAGAGGATGAGGTTTTCTGGCGTCAACAAAAATCCGTAGGCGAAAAATAAAAATTTTATCTCGAAAAATCAGCTTTTAATAACGCGTTGCCACAGCATTAATAAAAAAATAAATTAATGATTACACCCAATAAAACCGAGAAAAATGTCATTTTGAGCATGTGATTATATGATATGAAATGTGATATTTTTTTAACAATAAATGCGAGGCAAAGTTTTTCTGGATAGTTTGCAATGCTAAAGTGACTCATTCGGTGAAACAATTGAAATGAATAAAAATAGAATTTAACTTGAACGAGCACGTGGTGCTTGACCGTTGAAGAAAGGATGTTCTGACATGATGCGCTGAAATATGCTCAGCAGATTTCATTTTAATTTTTTATTACTGTTGTTATTATCGTGTTCGGACTTTGCTTCGTCTTTTATCGACACCCCTCATAGTTCATCAAACTTGTATGCAACCATAAATGTAAAAGGGCTATTAATATGCTTGGTGAGAAGGTGATCGCCAAAATGTGTTAGTTTTCCTTTTAAAATCACAAGCAAGTTGATTTTCCTCCCTACATCGTCCCTGGCAGTTATAGATGGACTCAGCGCTATCTGGTGGCTTTATCTCTTTTTTTTAACGCTAATTTCAGTTTCAGTAAGAAATTTTCTTAAGTTTATTCCTTTTTTAGTAAAAAGTGACATAGTGTTAACTTCATAAATCTTTCAATAAGATCACATACTTGAGAATTGGTCCCTGAATGATATTTATTTATATATTAGGGGGGAAAAGTAGGTTTTATCAAGTACGTTTGATTTTATTCATATTACTACTAGATGGCGACACGAGCTAACAAAGTGTTGAGCTTTAAAGGATTCATGATTTTTATTGCTATATTCTAATATTTAAGAGAAACACTGTTTCGTTGTTTTTAAAATTATCTATAAGACGATTAAGTAAAATATATAAAAGAGACAAGAAAATTGTCGCTGGATTGAAAATTACATATTTCATTACTAAATATTTGATCGTTTGTATAATACTAGATGGCGACACCAAACAAATAAATATTAAATTCGTTCTTTTCTAGAGTATTTGGGAAATTAAGATACTCTCTATATAATATTTTGAGCGATGGTCACAACTTTTTTGCACTTTTTTAAAAATTAAATAAACTTATTTGATCCAAACGTAGGTCACTACAAAACATGGGGACATCAACAATTAAATCTTGCAAAGTACTTTCATTATATGTAAAAAAAAAAAAAAAATCGAAGTAAAAAGGCTTTGATGAAGATGATAGCTAAGAAGGAAAAAAATCTCAAATGAATTGAAAAGATAACTTCTAGGACAGCAAAATAAGAAAACATTTCTGGTAATTATTAAGTAAAATGTTTATGTTCTTTACCCTACACTTACCCTACTTACTTTATCTTCAACTGATTCTAAGTAACTTTCTATTAATGAATTAATTTTCATAATGAATAAGTAATGAACAATCAACCCTAAGTTAATTTTAGAAGATGACTGTGACATGTGCATAATTTCACCGCGAGAAACGATTTGACAAAGCAAATTTAAAGGTACAAAACTAAACATGGCGATATAAAACCTTTTTCGCAATTCTGTAATAAAGCATTATTCCTACTTCTAGCATAACTTGTGTTCACCTGATGGTGTTGAGAGGGGGATGCCAGCTCAGACGTTCGTCTTCATCATCTGACCATGGTTCAAATCTACGAGATCCATCCCAAAGTAGCTCTATTGTTGATTTTAAAACGGATTGTTTATATAAGCAAACTAAGCTAAACTAAACCAGTATAAATCGTATACTTTCAGAAAAGCAGCAGATACCTGACAGGACACTGGCGATTAATAGCTGTAAAATATGAATCTTCGAAGTGAATCTAATCTTTTTATAGACTCTATCTTGCAATCACTGCCAATTAATATTTGACATGCTGTTCACACGAAGGCCCCCCCCCCCCCACACACATGTATTTAAAGCAGAAGGTAGAGACATGACCGAAATCAAAGGGAAGACAGGTGGTATTTTTAAGTTCGCTTTATTGCATCTCGAGGGGTACGCATCATGTACAAATGGCGCGAACACAAAATCAGAAGATAAAAAAGAAACGAAATCATTTATCCCTGGTCTATATACTACGAGATTCTAATGAATCTGACACGCGTCGATTCTCACCGGAATTCTCACACGTATTGACTTTGACAAGAGAAGCTCAGATATCCTCCAAAAGAATCTGTTTGCATCAGCGATTCTCTGTGCCTTCACAGACACGGAAAACCGATGACGCAGCATTTTTACAAAGATTCACTTGATTCAATTACACTCTTGTTTATAAATTAAGGATATTGCAAATCTAGGAAAAGTGTAGCGTCAGCCCTATAAGCCAGATAATATTCTTTGAGCTAAAGAGTCCCTTTTGCTTGATCGGTATGATACTCGGCTACAGGCCCAAAAGTCGCAGGTTCGTACCGGGACCTTCACTTGCTACAAAAGAAAGAATCAGACGCAAAACAAACAGGACTTATTTGTAAAGCCTATTTATTAAACAAAAGGTAAAGAGCATAAAAAAAGATGCTATATGTTTGATATCATCAATAAAAATTGCAATTTTTTGCTGCCTGGAGCAAATAAAAAAAAACTATTTTAAAAAACAATATTACATGGTTGTTTTGATGGTTAATACATAGTATATCTCCCAGACGATGCGGTACAGTCTGTATGACGCCTTGGCATGAGTATCAACGCCTGAGTATCGAATTATCGATCTGATCTCAGGGAATATTACACCACTCATCAAGCAATGCTCTCCGAAATTCCGGTGGACATACTAGAGGTGGTTGACGGGTTGCAGATTGTCGGCCAAGCATGTCCCATACATTCTCTACTGGATTCAAGTCCGGTGAGAATGCTAATCGGTTTATATGAGGGATATCCTTCTATCGAAGGCATTCGTTTATGATGTTTGCACGGTGAGGACGGGCATTGTCATCCATAAACACAAATTCTGCGCAAATGGCAGAATGTTGTTCCAGAACGATGTCCCAAAAGATATGGCCTGTCAAGGTTCCAAATTGAATCTGCAGGTCAGTTCTGAAACCCAGAAAAATTCTTCCACAAACGGACAATACTGCACCATCGTAACGCTGTCCCTTAGTGATGCTCTCTTGGTGGTAACGGGTACCTGGCGCTCTCCATATAAAAGTCCGGCATGAATGAGACTGCAAGCTAAACTTGGACTCTTCAGGAAACATTACATAATCCCACTGATCCACAATTCATGCTCTCTATTTCAGGCTAACTGCAAGCAACACAACTGGCAGGTCTACGAGCATATAGGCCAATTTACCCTAAGTGTCTGTAAGTGGTCAGTCTTGCAACTGTCGTACCATTGGCTGAAAAGGGCTGACGAGACGGGTCTGATGCTGTGTTCTTTCTGTTTCTTTTGGCAGTAACTACCAAATACTGGTCCTCATTCGGCGTTATTACTAGGGGTGGCGGACCTAGGATGTAACACCTATTCACATTACAATCATATAAATCATTGCCAAAGGCTGGAGATGTTCCTCGGATACTTCCAGCTGGGTACGTCCACATTCCAGACGGTCGATAATTCAACGAATTAGAAAATCCTACAAATGCACCCTTTGTGTTACTATGCGATTATTGCTCTGAAAGGCTAATAAAGCGCCTGAGAACAATTTTACTTCTTCGCCTGTATTCCTTATACATCACTCTTTTACACTCTCGTCATTGTGACGTACTATCGGTGTCATCTGGTGGCTTTCTGCAATTCGTATATGATTTTTGAAGATGTGTGTTGTCATTTTATGGGTTATTTATGCATTTTAGAGTTCGATTTCCGCGTGACTCTGCATTATTCTTAATTTAAGGACATGAGTGTATATGCTTTCAATATGAGTGATCGTTCGAATTGTAAATCCTTGATTTCTTTTTAAAAATATAATTCAATCAATTGCAAACCTGTGACAGAAAAAGCAATTCCCTGTATGAAATGCTATTGGTTTGAAGGACTAGGCAAATATATTTATTGGTGCTGTTATAACAAGTACTCTTGTAGCGTGGGAAGAGCTTTAGATCAATTCCTGAACGGATTTAGGATTGATTGTAGAGTTGATTGAAATTGAGTTTAGCGTAGAAATATCATTAAATATATGTATAAGTAATATTTTAATTCTATTAACTGAGATTTCAGTGTACATTTTAACTAACAGCAGTTTCGTTTGGCTAGTTCAATCGTTTGGAAAAAACACGTCCTACAAAAGAATTAAATAATTTCTATTGAAAGTGACTCAATGTGTCTAATATGAATAATTACTGGCATTATCATTAATGGCTAATAGGGACATTAGGCTAATTAATCACATTAAATAATTAATTAATCAATTAATATATATAATATAAGATTTCCATGTTGTTAATTAATTACATTAATTAACTTATTTATATTAGACTAATTAATTAGAGATATTAGACTAATTAAGGACCACTAATAGTGATTAATCTGGTTTTAGTAACAATACATAATTTCAATTGAAAATGACTGAAAGTGACTAATATGACTAAAAGAATTGCATAATTTTGGTCGATTATTTTTAATATAATCCTTGTTAGACAATGAATCGGTAATTCTTATCGTATAACAACACTGGAAAAATGTAATTAAGATGATTTTTAAATGGTTATTAAGGAAAACAAGGCGATAAATCTTATAAAAGAATTACAGAATTGTTGCATATTGTTTTTCGAATTCAAGCTAAATAAAAAATCAGAGTTTTCGTTGTGTTATGAACAATGATTGAATCGACTTTCAGAGAATTCTTATTGATTGGCTTTTGTAAGTCATTTGCAGGTAGGATTTGATATGTCTTTGACTAAATAACCTAACTTAGTTCTTTTATTTTCCCTTAAAGGTCTGTATTTTTGGGAGTTGAAAGTTCAGATTTCATTTTTTTAATGAAGGCGTACCTAAACTTCAATATAGTACTCTGCATTAATAAAATTTTAGAATGATGCAATTTATCATAAATTTATCTAAAATTTTCGAACAGAAAAAGAAAGAAAAATCATTCGATATTTCTTTAATAAGAATTTCAAAAAAATTCTTCTTATGTAAGGAAACAGAAAACTTATTACTTTTTTTTCCTACCAAAATATTTTTTTTTCTTTTTGCCAAACTAAATGTGTTTAAAAATTTATTCTGTTTGTTTTTTTTAACGGAAAATATCGTTTCACTGTATTTTAATAAATTTACAGTTTCTTTTCTCCCTCTTGCTTATTTGTGATCGGAAAAATAGCTGGTCTCAAGCCACAAAGATCTACAAACTACTTTTGTCAGCAATTACGTTTCTAAAATCTGTCAAGCAGAAACTTAGAAATAAAAAAAAGATGCACTATATTTTCTTAACAGCATGATTAAACATTTTTTTTTAAATTTTTTATGCAAACAATTTCAGAACTTTGTCTTCAAAATAATAATTTTTCATTTCGCTTTCATCATTCGCTTTTCCTCCCTTTTTTACAAATTAAATGATAAAACTAAATAATTCAATATATTATGATTAAAAAGTAATTATCTATAACTTTATACAAGAAACAGAGATGGCGCCCTTATAGTGTTTTTTGTTAGATATTGCTTAGCTTCTCATGAGACTTTTTTTTTCAATACAAAACGCTTAAAATATTTTAAAGCAAAGAATTCTCAGATAATTTTGTACCAATGTCTTTTACATGGAAATATTGAAATATCAGATTTCTTGCTAAGATAGAAAAATTCTAAACAGACTTATCAAATTCGCCAAATTAAATAATCAGAAATTTTAAACAACTGTTTGGCGACTTATCGTTTTAAAATTGTCCCAATAGAATCAATATTTAGCAATTTATCGCCTTAAAGAAGTCACAACTTGGCGCCATTCGCCTACACGTGCCATCTTCTCCCACTGGAAAAAAAAAAAGTATTTGGTCTACGTCAAAATGACAAAAAATTACAACCAATGAGGAATCTCCAAAATCTGCAGTCTGAATGCGCCGAGTTGTGAAATATATTGGAAGAAACCACTCGGGAAATCGGTAAGAGGTAGTTGATGAGTGGGATGGGCTGAAGAATTGGAATTTTCAATATTTATTTCCTTTCATTTACAATTATTTTTCAGAAAAAAGAAAGAAAAAATTACAGAGAAAGGGGGGAAAATACTCAAAAAATATGCATATCACTGCAATGGGCTATTTCAAAACAATGATGATCTAGACTTTATTATTTATTTTTTTCAAAAATAAAAGCATTATTAATCTAAAGCTTGTTTTGCAACTATCTTGATAAATAGATTTCATCGATTGCTATCGTTTAAAAATATAGAGAAAGGTACATATTAAGGAATGCGTGTTAGAAGGCAATTTTGCTGTCTTATTTTCATGGATTTAAATGAAAATGTGGGAAAGAATTACTGCATAGGTTTGATTTGCATGTAGGATAAATAGACTTAATAGAAAATTAAAACGTTTTTATTACTTACTTGCTGCGTCTGGCAATCATTTAGTTTTCGGGCTATACTGCTTGTGTTTACTTTCAATTAAATTTCTTACATAAAATTTCATTTACACAAATCTTCCAAAACAATATTTTTAACATCAAATTCTGACGGATATCAAAGCTGTATTATTTTAATAGCCTCGCAGGTGACACATTCATTTTTATTAGCAGAAGGAAAAAATATCCTTAATAGAGACTGATGTGTATGACTTTTTTTTTTGTATTTTAGTGTATATGTGCTTTATTGAATTAAAAATGTAATTAAATAAGAAATATTTTATTTAATTAAATAAATAAAATAAAATTAAAAATATTTTATTTAATTGAATAAATCAAATTAAAAATATTTTATTTTATTAAATAAATTAAATTGAATTTTTTTGTCTATTTTCTAACAGTAGATTTAGAAAATATTACTGCACCAAACTGATTCTGGCATCACTTTAAAATCTTTTTTTTAACCTTTTACTTTTTTATTATATCGATTTAGAAATTGAGTCAATTTTTCTTCATTTTTTAATATAAATATAACTAATATATTGTTAAAAGTTATTATGAAAATTATCACACAAGAACGTTGTAGACTTTTTTGTCTTAGAAAACGCATATTTCATATTTCCAAAAATGTTTTATCAATCATTATTAAGAAAAGGGGCCTCTTTGTTGATGTAAATAAAATCTAGGAACATTTTGATTAAATCGGCTAGTCTCCATGATAGGCTTAAATAAAATATAGAGATGACCGTAGAATATTGTGAAAGTTTGGTGGAAGGACAGAAGTGCTCAATTTTTTCAAATTCTCTGTCAGTTCTACAAGCCATTCAATCATTTCACAGTTGTAATAGGGACATATGTATAATAAAAGAAAAGATAAAAAGAGTAAAACTAAACAAGTGGATAGAGTTGAATTGGGTTAAGACCCACATTGGGATATATGGTAATAAAAAGGCGGATCAAAATGCAGTGATGGCGAAGAGTGTGGATATAACTGTCCCCAAATCAAGTGATGTCTTAAAATCAGAATTGAGAGAAAAAATTAAGCTACAATGGTTTGACAGATGGTATATGTCCAAAAAAGGAAGCATAACTTAAGATTTCATTCCTAATCCTGAAATAAAAATAAGAAGATACCATCCACTGGTCATCCAAATTATATCAGGACGTGGGAGATTTTCTGCATATTTCCAAAGATTTGGAAGAATGCCGAGAAATAAATGCATTTGTAGAGGAATCGGTACTGCTTACCACTATTTAAAGGAATGCACAGAAATCTCCGAAAATAGAACACATCTTCAAGTTGAAAAATAATGACTTGAGTTCAGTACTGATGGTACCAGGTAATATTAGGACTCTGAAAAACACAATGTCTAAAGTTGTCAGCTTTTTGACAACTGTTTGAAAGTTTGTAAAGGTCAGTATTTGACCACTTTCGGACCAATTATCTCTGAGAGAATATCAGTTTGACAGATTCGGTCAATGTAAGGATGGATATTGCTAGAGTCCACAGTCGGCCACAACAAATCCTGTTGATACTGCTACGTTCAGTGGTGGTGGAGTGGCCGGCTATACACAAGAAGAAGGCTTAAATAAAGCAAGTAATATAAAAAAATTAATTCAATTTTTATTTAGGTTAACAAAGAAAATTTTTATTTTAGTTACTTTTCCTTAAATAATTACAAATAATATAAATAATTGATCAAAAAAGGATAGCTGACCAAAATAAAATCAAATTCGTATCCGTTGAAAATAAATCAGAGCAATCTCAGAACACACTCAACGCCAGTTGGGGTTTAGAAATTTTTAATTTCCTTTATTATGCATTATTTTTATTCCAAAATGAATTAGAAAATGAATCCAAAAAGTGGATTAATTAACAATGTTCAATTTTAAATGCATCAAACATTAAGAAAATAATGAGAATCGTTTGAAATAATAGGCCAAAAACATGTTGAACTTAACTTTATTAGCCTGGAGGGGGGAAACAAACTGAATTCGTTACTTATTTCGTACTAATGAAATGAAGATTTCTGGCGAGAAAGTTAGTTTTTAATTAATTGATAAAGAAATTAATGAATTAATATTTGAAACTGTATTAACAACAAATGTCATCCACTACAAGTTTTAAAAAGTTAATTGAACTGGAGTAGATGAATAAAAAATATTTTGTTAATGACTATATATATATATATATATATATATATATAAGGAGAGTGTGAGTTAATAGCAGGAATTGAAAAAAAAACTGTAACTTGAATATAATCGGTAATAATTACATTTTATTCATAGAATTCGAGATAAATTTGAAACTGAAATAACATTTTTAGATAAAAGTTTCAGCGGTTTCGAAATGCACGTTGGCATCAACAGAAATCGAACTGTTGCCATTTAGGAAATAGAAACTATTCTTCGAATTAGCAATTGAAAAAAAAATTAAAACGTGTGAACAAATATTTCGATGCAGTTTTCTCGTATCCATAGAACACATTTTAAGATTTTTAATGACCTAATAATTATTTCATTTAAGCATTTTATTAAATTATTAAATCTGCTACAGTTTTGATGTGATTCATGGCAACAGGAAATTTGAATTTATGAAACTTTATTACGGTATAAATATAATAGATATCTACTGATAAAAATGGAAGATAAGATTCAATATTATCTACGTGCATTTTCTCACCAATTAGATAATCGATAAAAATGATCGTTTCATTGTCGAACAGTGTCATTTTACTGATTATCCAAGAAAGCAGACTACATGTTCGATTATCAAGAAATTTTTTCTATGAAAACAACCTGAACATTTCCTGGTATGTACTCAAAATAATTATTCAAAAGTTTTATTATAGTTACAATTAAGACATTTTGAATTAAATCTTTCTTTCAAATAGCTCAACCTTGATGTCTTCCTCAATAAAATAGTTTTTAAACCTCAAGTTTTAATAGGCCTGTAGCAGCTAGAATTATTTTTAAAAGATGTGCACACTTATTTTCTTAGTGCTTGTGCCTGCTTATTTTTTCGTCGTTTCATATAAAATTGATTTTATATGAACATAATATATTTTATATAAAATCAATTGATTTTATATGAATAATTATTACATTGATTTGAAACGAGACGTGATTAAATTGCAATTAATGCAATAATATATTAGTACATCGAAGAATTTATATATGAAACATAACGTCAGAAAATAAAAGCATTTATGCAGACGATTTATTTTTGAAACAAATAAATTTTATGCTGCATATAATACAGCCTTACTCAATAAAATTTCTTCCTGGTCCAATAAAATAAGTAGAGTGTGCTTTAGAGTTAAGAAGAAATTCTTGCTCTTAATAGCTCCTATTACGTCATCGGAAATAACAAATAAATTTAAAAGTAGACTCTGGGGAGGGGGTGTGTGATTCTGCTGTGCTTTAAATCAACGACAATATTTATTTTTTTTACATGGAAAAATAAACCAAGGCTTATTATGCCTCAGTTAACAAGTATGGACATTAAATTATGCGTTGAAATATCTGTGGAAAAATTAAAATGATTTGAGTTTTCTTTGAACGACAAAAATATTGTTTCAAAATTTATTTTAAGAATCTCTTTAGGATTTTTCAAAAACAAGTAATATAAAAAAAATGTAGCGACAATTCCTACTTAATTCAACAAAAAAGTTTAATTTTTGTTGCTTTTTATTTAATAATTACAATTAATATAAATAATTTATCAAAAAATGATTGATATTTGCAAGAATTGAACTCGTATTCCTCCCCTTCAAACGAAAAACACTGAAATCTTGCCGACTTACCGACTGAGCTACTGCCTGTTGATTTCAATCTTCACTCCAAACTGCTAACATTCCATTTAAAACATTAATTAATTAATTTTTAATATTTAATTAATTAATATTCGAAAAACTATATAAACATTATGGGTCCTTGTCTGCAAGTTTAAAAAAATGTATTCGAATTGAATGGAGGAATTTGAAGTATTTTGAACTTCAAAGAGAGTAGAGAGTGGTATTGTATATATACTAGCCGCCCTTTGGCGACCAGTCGGTTCGTCAGCCTTAATCCTCTCTAAAATATTCAATTGATATTTTATGTAACTTGGTCTCATAACAGGTTTTTCATCAAAATGTTTTTAAATTTCAGATTTTCATAGTTATATAATTTATTATTCTATTATGTAGGCCTTAAGATGTTCTGTTCATTGTATTACTCATCTCTTTTTCTATCCGATCCAATAAATTTTAATTTTAAATTAAAGTGAAAATGGGAAAACTGCAATTCATATAAAGGCTTTTTTAAAACTGAATTTAGGCTTGTCTTTAAATAAAAAATATGAGATGTGAAAGCTTAGTCATTCGTCATCAAATTCTTATGTGCACTACAAAACCTCTCAAATAATTAAGTAAATGTATTTTATTAAATACTAGCCGCCCTTGGAGACTAGTCGGTCCTCCAGTATTAATACCGACTAAAGGGTTCAATCAATTTTTTTTTAGTCTCATAATAAGTTTTTCAGCAAAATATTTTTAAGCTTCAAATTTCGATTACCATATAATTCACTTATACTATTATGTAGCCATAAGCAGTCCTGATCTTTGGACTCCGCATCTCTCTCTGATTTTCTATCAGTGCACGTAAAATTCAGTTTTCGATTAAATTGAAAATGATGAAACTTCAATTAATATAAAGACCTCTTTACTCAATCCAAGCGTGTCTTTAAATAAAACTAAGAACTGAAAGCAGAATAGTCCGACATTGAAATGACTCCTTTAATGACCTTGCTGAAAATGACATTTTTATATGTTTAATTTGGAATGATAGCTAATATATTTTTTCTCATATGAGAACATGATATTGTTTTAGTTAGAAAGTCTTGAAGTCTCCGAAATATGTGGGGAAAAATATTTTTATCTGCTTTTACAAATTTTGCATTAGTATGCTTGATTGAAAGAAGCTGCGTTTTCAATAGCTTTTATCATTATAGCTTAAATATAACGTATGCTTCGTTGAAAGCAGATGCGTTTTTATTTCGCATGTTTCATTAAAATGCGGAGATAAATTACAACCACGAAGTCGGATTCTTTGATTTCCACAATAAATCTTCATCACATAAGTAAAAGTAACAATTCAAAACATGCCTTATTGTTTTAGAAATTTTAAAAAAACACGAATGCAAAAATATTTTACTTCTACTTATTATGAATTGCTTTTTTTTTGTCGTTTCTATGAAATGACGTCATCTTCTAGTTCGTTTCAGATTTCTTGCTTTTAAATAATTAATCTCGCTCTCAGATTATCGTTTGGTGCTTTTCTAAAAATTCTTTTTCAGTTTTAACTGTCAATCTTTTGTTATACATTTACATTTTGCATTTTTATTTATTTTAATTCTTTAATCGAATTAATAATTTTGATATTACAAACGATCAAAAAGAATTCTGCTGCATTTATTGTTAAAAAAATATCACATTTTCTATTTATTTCATTTCATATAATCATGTGATGAAAATCATATTTTTCTGTTTTATACTTGGTAGTAATTAACTTATTTTTTTAAATCAGAACTTCTGAAAATGTGGTGGCAACATATTATTAAAAGCTGATTTTTTTTCAGATTCTCGTGGTGATAAAGTTATATTTTAAATTTATGCGAAATAAATTGTTGAAAAATACGATTAAATGAAATGTTTAAAAATTCATTCAAAATAGAGTTTTAATTTATAGGTCAAAACATCAGCGTCATTGAAAAGCTAATTTTTTGAACTTTAACTTGATGCAAAAATAAATTTTGTGATGTAATATTTTCTGAAGTTAATAGCGAAAAAAAGTTAAAATTTCGCTGATTTTTTAATTAATTAAAATTTTAATAAAAAAATTCAAATAAAGGGCTCCAAGGGGAACATTTCTGGCCCCCAAGTTATACATGTACCAAATTTGGTAGCTGTAGGTCGAACGGTTTGATCTGTAGAGCGCCAACACACACACACACACACACACATTGTTCTTTATTATAATTAAAGATGACTCATAGAGCAAAGTCTAAAAAAAATTTAAATTCGTAATTCATCAGAGCATTTATTGACCCAAATTACATATAATTTATTCATTTATATTCTTTAGATAATTTTAATCGTAGTAGTAAAAAGTATTTGTGCCTATTACTAAAAATTTACAAATTAGTCGCTGGTCTGAGATTTGAATGGATATTCTGCATGAATTAAAACCCTGATTGTTTTCATGAAGTTGATTTATTGAATTAATAATAAAGATACTGAGAACGATTATAGAAAACTTTACTAAGCGTTTATTTTTTTTTTAGAAAATATCATATTTATTTATTTCATTTCATAGAATCGCGTGCTGAAAATTACATTTTTCTGGATTTATTTTGCAGTAATAATTAACTTATTTTTCATCAACGTGGTGGCAACACGCTGATAAAAAAATAATTTTTTGCCAGGCTCGTGAGGATTTAATTGTTATTTTGAATAAAATAAATAAATTGAATCATATGATTAAAATTGTTATTTAAAAATTCATTATAAATAAAAAAAAATTTAATTTTTAGGTAATAAAAATTGATATCATTAAAAAAATAATTTTTTAACCATAATTTAATATCTAAATAATTTATGTGTGATAATATTTTCGGAAGTTATCGCAAAAAAAACGTCTAAATTTCGCTTAAATTTTAATTAATTAAAATTCTAGTTTAGAATTTTATGTATTTAAATCCTCCCTGAATGCACTTGAATAGACACTCAAAATTTCATCAAATCAGTCTAGTCGTTTAGGAGGAGTTCATTTACGTGCACACATTCAGTCACATAGTCACATACGGGGTGTGATCTAATAGTAGGAATTGAAGGAGACAAAATTTTATCATCGAAAATATGACTTCCAGAATATATAGGTGGCGTAAAAATTAAGTTTCTGTTGAATATTTTAGGCTGAATAACGCCAAAATTTGATTTTAATTATTTAAAAAATTTCGAAAATAATCTCTTTTCTCTGAGGTTCACCTTCTTTAGGAAAATGATTGTTTTCCAATCCCGGTGTAACAAGGTGGTTTTACTCTTTCTTCGTCTCTTATGGCTTCTGCTGTCGACTGCTAGCTACCATCCTTGAAGAATAAGGGAAGGCGTTCTTCTTGAGCGGCTTTTACATCAGAAGCGGCGGCAGGAAGTTGCCGACGCGGGGGGGGGGGCAAGACAAATTCGACAGGGGGGGCAAGCACAATATCTCTCATTTGGCTTCAAAATAACTCAAAATAGTTAATTTTACATTTAATTAAAGAATATTCAAGTATTATTTAGATTCCTTTTTTTCATTCAGATACTGGCCTTTCCTTTCATTGTTCATTGTACATTTGTAAAAAAAATGTTGTTATCCTACCTGATGCGATATCTCATTCACTTATCGAATGTATTGCCAAAGTAAGGGCAAATTATACGTTAAATGAACGACTATTTATTTGAATGTCGGAAAATCTGCAGACTTCTTCGACACTCGTCGCATTGAGTTTATAGTCGATTGATTAAAAATTGTCAATAAATTAGCCTATCCGCTTTGTCGGTTATATTGTCAAAAGTAGTACAAATTATGAACTGAATGAACGACATTTGAATGAGATGTCTGAAAATCTGCGTAACTTATGCCTTCAACATCCGTTATTTCCAAATTTTAGATCTGTCAAAAATTGTCTATGAAAATACGGCATATTGTTGATCTACCACCCTATCCAATATTTTGCCAAATATAGTCTGAACAATTTAACCATTACTTGGATATTTCGATTGTTTACAATGTATTAATTTCAAGAAGGTTTTAAAATAATCACATTCGATAATGCGCAGCTCTCTACAACCATCCTGAAATGGTGAACATTTTTGCAGACGAAACTCTAAATATCTCGCCGACGGGGATACAAGAGGCTACCGACATGGGGGCAACTGCCCCCTAGCCCTCTTCTATCGCCGCCTTTGTCTTACATTGTATTTGCTTCTTACTTTTCAAAGACATACAAAAATCCCACTTGCGTACCGTACGTAGCGCACCATTAAGCGACCAATGATTCTTCAGACAGGGCACATATTCTCCCCTTGACCCTCTTTTGTGGCTTTCTGGAGTTTTTTGAAGCCTTTACTGTTATCCGATATTTTGTCGGCAAATTGAAAAAAAAAATTAAAGGCATTCACGTTGCAGGAAACGGGGCTTTCATTTGGGTGTCAGAATTCTGATCCGTAACGTTATCATCCCTGTGATAGATGAAATAAGGGTTTTGGAGATATTTGATCTCAAGCTCACATTCCGTTCGGAATTTTTATATCTACAAAAAGATTGGAAGAAGTCCTTGAATTTTCTCGAAGTCATATCGGGAATAATTGGCAATGGAACAAATCGTGCGTCTTTACTTTTACAGCGAGACATTTCGTGATGTGATAAATATTTTTCAACGTCGTCTTCACTCACTCTGGCAGGAATCACGGAACGATCATGTGAATAACAAACCTCACATCTTAAAATCTATCATTTCATCCTGGTCTTGCTTCCCAGTATGAGAAAGAGACGTCAAATTGATAAGACTCTGCATTGGTCATACTCGTTCTACTCATAAGCATCTTTTATTAGGCAATTTAGATCTTTTCTGCTGGAGATGCTAGATGACTTTAACGGGTCTTTATCTTTTAATTCAATTGAATACCCTGTTTTTAGATTTTGTCTTTTATGTATGTTGGAATTAAGCGAGCGGACTATTTTTCTTGCGTAAGAATATCTGGGTGATTAGGCTTGATTCCAGCGCAATTTCTCTTGCGAACCTCACGAGTTGCTGTGTGCGTATCTATAATATGTGTGAGCGTTTCTTGTCTGTGTCCAATAACTGTGCTGTCTCCAAGAACCATACTGATAATTATTGAAAATTAACAACAATATTAAACGTGTGAGAGGAAATGTTCCCACAAACATATTTTTAAATTTTTGAAAGTAATTGGTATTTACAATCTTATTTAACATTGATTTTTTTTGTCATTTATTAACTTATCGTAAGCTAATTTATTTGTTAACTTCTAACAATGCTAAGATATTGATTTGTAATTTTGCTCATCAGTTCCCACTTTTTACGGAATTTTAAATATTGTCACGCTTTTCATCTTTTAACCATATGTCTGGCGGAGTATAATCGAGTATGGCTCTAGAGTCTTCAAAACACACAATCTTATTCAATCTCATTTGATTTAGATTTAAATCAATGATTTGCTGAGAGTTCTTAATGCTTATAAATGTTATGTAGCACCTCTTCTTTCCCTTGAGCAGAGAACGCCCCCTTGTGGAGTTTTGCAAAAGACAATCAGTTGAATGTTAAGCCTGCATCCTTAGGTCGACCTTTTCTCATGCGCAACCCTTGTGCTGACACCGACTGTTTTCGACTGGAAACCGTGGAAACCTTCTACCGTACTGTTCTTTAACCTAATTTTCTATGTGTGTCTGTAGCAATAAGTGTTTGTGAATTTTTTAGAGTAGCCGTGTTTGTGAAGATTGAAAATAATGTATTTAAAACCGGGCAGTTTCTTAGAAAACCACAACACACCACTATAGTTATGCATTCATTGTAGTTTCGCCATATTTTATGCAATTTTTATCTCATGCTTTGTTATCTTAAACGTGATTTTAAAATTTTCCTATAATTTTTATTGACGTGCATAGCCAAATATGGGTCTCGCACTATAAAATTACCACAAAGGAAACAAACAAATCCTCAATGGCAAAACGAGGGACCAATCAAGCAACTGCACACCACCCATAGGAAACTTACACCATATTTGTCACCAGCTATTGTTTGATTTAAGGATCCCAATAACATCTGACATATTCTGTTAGCAAAACGATTCATTGGCAACAAGTCAATAATTGCATTTCTTTCTTTTTTTACAGGCCTTTGACTGCATATTCCGACAGATGATAAAACTTGGCCAAATTCTTCGCATTTGATAGAATCTCTTCAGAGTCAAAATGCATTGTAAATGTCGAATTGTTTTCCAAATAAATGCAAATCAAAAACCTATACTCCAAGAAGATACTGTGTCAAACTTATAAAAAAAGTCCATAGTAAAAACATGATATCCTAGTCTTAATAGATCGCAGGAAAATACTCTCTTATTTCTATTTCTCAAACATTACACTGATAATTGTACTACTAATAATAATGGAGAAACAGTTGAACTACTTTTTGAAGTTGCCACTCCAAGAAATTGTTCTCAGAAAATTGGTTGTCATGTTGTGGAATGAATACGATGTTTTGGAATCGGTTGCGAAACACCATATAAAGTCCATGCTCTATAGTGAATTTAAAAGTGAATGGAGCAAAACTGTTGAAAGCAAAGTAACATCTAAAATATCAAAACTTCCTTTACCTGACTTGCTAACTAAACAAATGCTGCACATAGCTAAGCCTATTGGTTTGCAAATAAGAAGATGGAAATGGTTCCACGAGAAATATTTAACTGATTCACGTGAAAAATTCGATGCATCTGTTTTAACAAAACTATGTTGGACCCCAGAAGGGACAGTAGATTACCAGAAAACTGCAAAAGAATTCATACGCTGCGAAATGGTGGATACTGTAGCATGTTACAAATTGGTTTGCTTATATTGCCTGGAAGATTACATCCCAATTTTTTGGAAAGAAATCCCTGAAGATATTAAAAAGGCTTTTCATAGCGAAGAAAACTCTTCAGAAATCGAAAAACCACATCTGCAGTTTTGTTGGCCTTATATTCTCAAAGGAGAGGCGTCAAAGCTCGATTACTTAGCTAGAAAAACATATGGCCATCCATCTTCCTTCAATCAGTACGCTTTTGAGTATTCAGCTCGTAAAGGCAATAAAACTGCTGCTGTATATTTTTTTCGGAAGTTAGCGTTTGAAGAGAGAGAGGCTTCTTTGATCAGAACAACCCATTATGTTGTGGCAGCACGAAATTTTGGGATTGATAAATATCCTGATGACTTCCCACAGGAAAACATTTCTGATGTCTTGTGCTATTTGCTGTCTCTAATGACCCCCGAGCAGCAGGTGGAAATTTTCAAGGTGCACCATACCAGGCTTTTGAGATGTTTCCTTGGATGGCCGTGGCAAGATCTTTTCTTAGAAATCTCTGATCTAATGTGGGATTTTCTTCCTGCAAGTGACTACAGTGGGCTGTTGCTTAAGATATCCCTACATTTTCAAAAATCAGAGCCCTATCTTCCTAAATTATTTCAAGAGTTTTTTATGCGCAGTCCTGCTGATTTTAAAAAACATTTTGCGACTAAAGAGCGTTTACGTCGCTCCTTTTTCCCTTATTTTTTCAATTTTCAAGATTCAGAAACCATCAAAGTAGTTTTCAGAAATTTAGACGTTGAGGACAGAATGATTCTTCTGTGTTCTGAAAGTCTTTTGGAACTTTTTTACCATTTCATCTCGACAGGCAGATGGCCTATGGTGGAAGTGTGCCTTCGAGAGGCAATGTTATCCAAAGAAAATAAGGACAGACTGAAGGAGACTTTCGGCATGTACCTTGCCAAAATTGATAGAGGACACATCAAATGGAACAAAAGGAAATGGAAAAGATTCTTTCAGTTTCTCGAGGAAACAGATGAGAGTACTCTAGGGTAAGACTAAAGATGACCTTTGGGAGAATCTTTAAGGAAACGATAAGATACATCAAGTGATGGGAAAAGAAACGGAGAAGGTGCTTTCAGTTCCCCGAGAGAACCGATGAGAGTGCTCTACGGAGAGATTGAAGGTGACCTTTGGGATGTATCTTGCCGCAATAGATAAGACACATCAAATGGAAGAAAAGGAAATGGAAAAGATTCTTTCCGTTTCTTGAAGAAACCGATGGGAGTGCTCTAGGGTAAGATTGAAGGTGATTTTTGGGATGTATCTTGCCGCAATAGATAAGACACATCAAATGGAAGAAAAGGAAATGGAAAAGATTCTTTCCGTTTCTTGAAGAAACCGATGGGAGTGCTCTAGGATAAGATTGAAGGTGATTTTTGGGATGTACCTTGCCGAAGTCGATAAGACACATCAAATAGAGGGAAAAGAAAGGGAGAAGATGCTTTCAGTTCGTCGAGAGAACCATTGAGAGTGCTCTAGTTAGAGACTGAAGGTGATCTTTGGGATGTATCTTGCCGGAATTGATAAGACACATCAAATGGTGGGAAAAAAAAAACGGAAAAAGTAAAAACCGATGGAAGTACTCGGAGAGACTGAAGGTGACCTTTGAGATGTATCTTGTCGGAATCAATAAGGTACATCAAGTGGAGAAAAAAGAAACAGAGAAGATTCTTTCAGTTCTTAGAGGGAACTAATGGCAGTGCTCCCAGCAATAAAGGTCTGGAGAATGAAACACAGCCTAAAATTTAAAATATTCTTCTGTGAAGAATTTTCTTATTCTTACAATATATTGAAATAAAAACTACTGAGAAAGTTTTTCTCAGACCATTTAATGTTGACTACATGTTGTGAAATTTCTATGGAAAAAGTTTTACAGTTAAAAAAATAATTTTCCATACATCAAATACTTTTTAAAATATAATTGGAAAATTATATTGATGATAAATGAACATAAAATAGAAAACTAAGAACATCGTATAATTTGAAATAAAACCACATTTATTTGTGTTTCAATTCCTCCTTCTTATCTTAAAACAATGCAGTTTTTTTTATCCTCAAACAACTCAAGTTATATAAATCTTTGAAAAATAGCAATTGCGATTTAAAAAATTATTTCTGAAATTTGCAATTTTAATTAGAAATATTTTATCTTAAAATTCAGTTACACAATAGATAAAAATAATATGAACCGTAAAAATTTATGGTAAAATAGCTATTTTGTGACGAGGGTATTCGATTGCTAGATGAAAAAAAAGTGGAGTGAAATGTTTTTTTTTTTTTCTTTTTCGAACGACATATCCAAACTAAATTTTTGTTTTACAAGGGGCTTCTGCATGTTTTCATCCCACATGGTGTGCCAGGAAATGAATAAACGGACCATCTAGCAAAATCTGCGACCAGTATATTAAATTCTCCTATTCCATTTCCTAGTAGCACACTAGTATTGTACAATATTGTGTGACATCTATTAGTATTCCCAATATTATTTTATATTGTGAAATATTGTTTAACACCATATAATATCACACAATATTATACAACAGGCTGTGCTAAATGGGTTAAACAATATAAAGATGTTAAATCCAATCTGAAAATGAAAAAACGGACCATATAGCGAAATATTTTGGTGAAAAATCTGCTATGAGACACAGCTACATAAGATATTATTTGAAAATTTTAGTGAGCATTAATACTGGTGAACCGACTGGTCGCCAAAGGCGGCTAGTAAGTTAATAAAATTACTATTTCAGAATTCTACGATTAAAATAATAAAAGTAATTCATTAGAAATTATGGACTCTGTAATGTTTTTCCAAAAACAAAACAAAAATAATTTATTGTTTATGTGGGTGTCATGGCAATATGATGTCATATCCGCTACGTCAGAGTGTTGGATTTCACTTCGGTTCCAAGAGGGATGGCGCTGGTGTCTGTGTGAATTGCCTTATTAAACGAGTGCCCATGAGTGTGATACCTAGGTTCTTCTTCTATGTGGATAGCATTTTCAGAAATCAAATGTACACACACTCAAATATGAAATTGTTGTTGAATAACCGCATTCATGGAAAGGACTCAGTGAAAACTCACTTTAGAACAGCACTCCAAAAATAGTGGAAGAAAAGTCAGTATGTTACTCAATTACAGATGTCTCCTGTGTACGCCTCCGTTTTTGTAGCTTTCGGGGGAAGGAATCTAAAGAATTGGGAAGAAATTTAATTCTAATAGGGGAATAGGGAAAATTCCCTCGCATGCAAGAGTGTTTTTACTATCTCCAAGATTGCCAAGGTTAGGGGGTCATTGACCGACATACACCCAGCGTCGGTAGGAGCTTCCCATGAAACTTTACCACGGAACTTGCAGCATAGAAAAACGATACGTCAGATTCGTCACAATACGCCTCGTAGGACAACTCTGACACAGAGTTGTTGTGATTTTGGGCGACCACCTGCTTCCTCAACGAATTCTCGTACGAGATGAGAGAGTAGAAATATATCATACACTGGATATGTGCGATGATGTAGTGTGTGCTGAGCATGGAAATCTTCAAGATGCCATTTGAATTTCGCCGTTTAAATGCATGATTTCACACTGTATTTAACTTCTTTGTCAAATGCACTGTTTCTCCCTACTCCTATTCATGGAGATTCCAATCACAGATTTAGTTTTTGGACTGAATTTGAATGTTGAAGTTTCAGTAATACTGAATAATTCACAGACTTGTGGAATCCTTGCATAACAGTAATGTATTATTAGCTATTATCATTCGGTGAACAGTGTTAAAAGAGATCGAATTTATGTACTTTTATACTAACTCTGAACTAACTCAAAATTATACACTTAAATAAATGAGTTGTTTTATAATTTATCAGAGGGGCAGGAATTGAACACAAAATGATTTTTACGTTGTAAAATTACATTCATATATATCAATGATTGCGTTTAAAAATTTGATTTTTATCAAACTGTGCGATGTAGAATAAAAATTGTGACAAAAACTTCTGTGCTAGAAGTACACGTGTCTCTTATGTTACAGCAACATATTATTTTGTATAGGAAACTTAATCAAAGACGGGGTAGTTAAAAAAAGGCATCTTTACTTTCACTAAGAAGTTTTGAAATAGTCTTTAATAAGAATTGCTATTCTGTTTTCGTTTATATTTTGTTATTGCAATAAATGCAAAAGTTAGTAGAAAAGTTTGCAGAGAACGCACGTTTTCGTTAAAATCTTTTCGTTTGTGTGTGTTTTGTTAAAAAAAAAATTCGAATTCATAATACTCAATAAAATAATTTTATTTAGACAAATTGCAATAATTATGTGATCAAATAAACTAGGGAAGGCGATCCATCGTATCACAGCAGAAATGGGTTAAAACAGATAATTCAATCAAGTTATAAATCCAAAATTAAATGAGGAATTTATCAGAAGTATATAAAATACACTTGTATTGTAAATTACACAAATGTCTCATGCATTTTGAAAGCACATTTGGCACATTGGAGGGTGATTGGAAAGGAGGAAACTTTGAAGAAATCAGGGAATAAATATCACAAAAGAAAATGGCTTTTAAAACTGCAGGATTAATGAAACAATAAATAAATCCTTTATAATTTAGCAATAATTAAGTAATTTAAATTAAAATGCTTTTTATTTAAAAAAATGTATTCTAATAAATCAATGAATATATTTGAAATAAACAAATGTAACATTTTTAATAAATTAATTTTTAATTTTTTTACGTTTTTGAAATCAATGCATTTTGAAAATTTTGGGAAACAGTACTGATTTCACTTTGGAGGACTTCTATTATATTCATTAAAACCTCTAAATAATATATATTGTCCAACATTCTAAATAGCATGATCAATGTTTTTTTTTATCTAGCTTTTTTTTCCTCCCTTGAATTCCAGAAAAAAAAATGTAAAAATATCGTGGTTGATTGCTTCGTGATTCAATGAAAGGAAATATTTTATAATGTAAAAAGTCAAATTCCAAAAAATATTGATTAAACTTGGAATAATTTCGAATATGAGGTACTGAAATGTAAAAATAAAAAAGTCTTTTAAATGTATTCATCTCAAAAATTGTAATTAACTGAAAGTCATTTAGGCGAATAAATTTCTGATGTCTTCAACAAAATCTTCTGGTCCTAAATTCTTATCGAACCCAAGATACTGAAGCATGGATTTGGCGTAATTTTTTACTCGATTTAGCCAAGAACTTTCTCTGTCGTCTGTCATGCGGGATAAATTACGCAAATGAAACCTGGCATCCTCTTCGCTTCGTATGGGGCATTCTTCCAGTCTCATTTGCAATTTTTCTTTAGGAGACAACAGGCATTCTTCAAACACCTGGTCGTACTTTTCCCCCGTTACTGTTCTGGCCACTACATCAGCCAGCAAAAGGGTGCAGTTCACCTCGAGACACTGACTGAAACAGCTGTTTTTCTCTTTCTCGGCATTCGGTAAAAAGGATTTCCTCAAATCCCGGAAACTGAAATTATCAGCATTGATGCAGTGACTTCTTCGATTTTCATTGTGTTTCATAAAACCGTTTCTCGCCAACTCGGCTCTGTCTACGCTGTTATCTGCTGTTTCAATCTTTCTGTTTGTAAAACCACTCGCCAAATGAGTAGATTGTTTTGCTGTTAGGTGGCTGTTGATCTTGGCATTTATGTTTTTCTCGTCGCTAATAAAAAATTGGACAAAATTGAACGCGATGTGCATGTGTAGGAAGTTGAAAGCATAATTTAAAGGCGACCATAAGCTGGGAGAAGCACCATTGGTCATGTAGCCGTCGTGTCCTTCCACGAGTTGAGCAGATCGAACCATGCGGCCAATCAAATCGTTGCATTCGCTGGAATTTCTCGCTTCAGACTCTATGCAGATGTCCACTTCGTCGAACTTTCCCACGGGTCTGTATTCTTTATGGGAAAATTTAAACCCGTTCTCATTTCTTGTCACATAGCTACCGAATCCCGACAATTCTAAGTCAACACTGTCTTTGTAGATTTCCAGATCGTGGAAAGTGACTTTTCCGGTGGAATTCATGATTTTCAATTCCCAAAGCGTGTAAGGGCTCAGCATCAAATCGCCGTCTTTGATCTTGTCGAAGACGTTATTTCTGCGGATGGGTTCTCCGTCCGCATTCGTTTCCCAAGAGTAGGAGATGGTTTGACTGTCGCTTGTTATAATATAAATCTTATCAGCGTATCTGTAGTAGGAATTACCGAGATGAGTCGCCATTACGTCGAAGCCCTTAAGTAGATGGTCCATTTGGGACTGAAGAGTTTCGTTGCTGGTTTTTAAATGGAGGTCTATCACACTGAACTTGATGGCATCTTTGTCAAGTGCGGACTTTTTCACATCAGCCCTAAGCACAATTTTTTGTCCCGATAGCAGTTTAGAAATTGTGTCTTTGTATTTGTCATTATTCCAGACATAAAAGGGCTGTGAGGAAAAATATCGACTGTTAAACTCTCCAGTGTGTATGTATTTGTCTGTATTTTTCACAGATGTCTTATACAAATCCAGCTTTGTCTTTATATTCTCTATTTGCTTCATGGCATTGTCAACTAAATTCTCAATACTTTTCTCCAATTGGAGTTGGGAGGGTAGCATGGATTGCTCTAAATAATAACTGGCAAAAGGAAACACCCACTGCTTGAAGGCATTCACCGCTGCCTTGTACTGAACCAAAACAACATTCGACTGAATTAAAATCTCTAGATCAATCACAGTTTTGGAAAGATATGGATCGCTGATATTGATGCTGTTGGCCGAAGCGGAACTAACGTCTGCGATGTAATTGGCCAGATTTTGTTGATCCTGATAGTTCTGTATGCGGTCGTACACAGTGATGAGAGTGGTCATAACCTCATCTAACTTTTCGATGCAGCGCGCCAAACTATCCTTGACTTGAAACCCTTCAGTCAGTTGCTGCATCTGCAACTTCATGTCTTTCAAAGCACTTTGCACTTTCCACTTCGTTACGTCCAGAGACACGTGTGACTTTGCCTCCAGTTTACTGGCTACGTCCTGAAGATTACTCTCCATATTATGCAGTGTTGGAGATATTACTTCATAAATCTGATCTTCATATTCCTTCAACTTTTCGATTTGACCGTCGGTTTGTTCAATGGCATCGTTGATGGCGTCAATTTTTCCTTGATCGCTTTTGTGTTTATTGTAAACGTCAACCAATAAAGAACCGAGCTGAACTGCCTGAGAGAGTTTTTCTACAGCCTTCAACGCCCCTTTTGTCTTTTCATCCGGAGTGTCCCCTTTTATTTTCAACTGACCTTCCTTGTTCTTGAGTTCTTGCTTCAATTCGCTTTCTAATGCTTTGAATTGTTTAAAATCATAAGCATTTTCTTTCGCTTTGTTTAATCTCCTTTTTAGGTCAGCTATTTTTTCTGACATATCACCTAACTTCGGATTCTTAGCTATTTCTTGAGTTACTTCTTCGAGTAATTTGCTGAGATATTTGATTTTTTTATCTCGAACACTCTTGATTTGATCTCCTAATATTTTTAGTTTAGGCATTACGTCAGATGGTATTTGTACATCTTGCTGTTGACTGTCTAAAACTAAAGACTCGGTGACAGAAGATGCTACTCCTATCACCGTTCCTACGACAGCTCCTACAGGGCCAAAGAAACTCAGGACTTGACCAAAAATGCTAAAGCAAGAAAATATCCCTCTCACTGCCATCGCTCTCTCCAGCTCCTGTTTTTTCTTCAGTAACGCCTCTTTCTTTTGTTCCGCCTTTTTCTCTAGTTCTACCGTTTCGTCGATCAATAAATCTATTTTGCCGTCCATGTCCTTGCTAATGTTTTCAATTTCTGGTGTTATCATCGTCTCTATGATGCTCTTGGCTTCTTCTATCTTCTTGTCGAGGTTATCTTTGTATCTTTCTTGGTATTTGCTAATTATTTCTGCCTTGTTATTCACTTTCTTTAAATCTTTCAGAGTTTCGACCTCCCTTTTTACGATATCCAGGTAACCACCGATGTTTATGATTAGGTTGGAATCAGAATCGTCTTTCAGATTAAAAATTCTTCCTAAAGTGGAAGTATACAAAAAATTAAGAGCCTTTTTGTACTGGTTTGATTTTTCATCGCCCTTAGGACTTTTGGAATAGTCACTGATCCTTGGTGGCAGAGACTTGTAGAAAGGAAGGAAATCAACGTCTTTATTCAACTGGGGAAATTGCCTTTCCAATCCTTCAAACTCTTCTATAAATCTCGCTGTATCGTAAAGGCTATTGATCGTATCTTTACTGTAAATCTTTTCGAGAAACTGAATGTAATGCGTTCTCGTAAAAGGATCCACCATGTTTTCAATTAAATAAGTTTTATACTTATTCACGACTTTAGCTGGATCTTTCAATATTTTGGGTGGTTTGGGATCCAACATACCTACAGTATTGGCACCGTCGACCCCTCTCTTTCCGTACGGTCCATTCCATCCCGCCGAGCCTCCTTTTCCACCGTCGCCATCCTCCCCTTGTTTCCCAACGTTAGTTTCCTTCACAATCCCTGAATCTCCATTCAGCTCCAATAATGTTATTGTTCCAGGCAGGCCTCCTTTACCTCCCCTTCCTCCATTTCCACCATTACCGAGCTCATTAGGCTTACCACTGTAACCGTCTCCTCCGAGCTCAGCTGTACCACCCTCACCACCATTCACCGACAGGATCATATCCTTGCCGTTCACGAACGCATCACCGATGGCAAGGATGTTTCCGCCGGGTTCGCCTGGACCTCCTGGTCTGCCGTCAGCTCCTTTAGCGCCAGGACGAGTTCCATTTGCAGCTTTAAACCTTTCTCGAGGGAAGATAAAGGTTGTTTCATAGGACAATCCTTTTGCTCCGCTTACGTCAATTCTACTTTTTTTTACAACTTCCCACTTTGGAGCCATTATAGAAAGAAACTGTGCTTTGAGAAAATTCATGGGTAGGTCGGTATCAATAAAGATTGTATTCAAGGCAAAAAGATTATAACTTGTAATGTTTTGAGCACTAAGGTTAGCACAACTCTCATACTGCTCTATATCATTTAGTACACTGTTTACTGCTTCAGTTAAAATAAAGTAACTTCCTTTCAAGGTCATAGAGGGTAATTCGCATTTTATGTCAAGGCTGTGATTTAGGGTTAATTTTAAAATCTGGTTGAGCTCTTCTAATTGATCCTCTGTAAGTGTGATGTTTCTGACGTTTTCTTGTTCAGCTACATTAAACTCGGTTATTTTGTTTAAAAACTCATTATAAGTTGATGATGTGATCGTTATACCTTGTGGCATGTCCGTTTGTCCCCAGTCTTTTAGATCAGCCACGTTGTAGCTCTTTCTGTCCATCTGTATCTCATATTCCGAAAACCTATTGTACAGTGAATTTAAAAAAGTGTACCATTTCTGAGGCTGTTGCAAGTTCTTGACTACAGTTTCAAAAGGTTTTATCCATTCTGATGACCCTATCACCAGCTCTCCTTTGCTCGCGTTCTTTAAAAATTCAAGGTACCTGCCTTGATTTGTTATCTCAAGCATATATTCTTTTGGTACAGTAATGTTCAGTTTGTTTGCGCAGTCATGGATTGTTTTCACTAGTTCGCTAGCACTTGTCGCTTTTTCTATTTCTGCTATCATTTCTGTCATGACTTCACATTTTGTTGCTAACTTATCAGGCAGTTCTTGGATATCCGACAGCTTCTTGACTTCCGTGTTGTGATGATCTTGAATTGCGTCAGCAATTTCGTAAAGATTCGATACGATTCTAAAGTTTAATTTTTCGGCTTCCTCCCCTATTTCGCTTTGGATGATCTTTCTCGATTCAGCGAGGTGTGTTAATGCCCTTTTGAAGGCTTCCTCCCACATCCCTCTGTTTAATTCTACATCCCTTCCAGTGTCTAAATGTTTGAAATGCCTTCCTCGTTTAATTATATGCTTTGCTGATTGTTGCGGAACATCTTTATCTAAGCTGGTCAAAATGTTGATGATTTTCATAGTTATATCCTCTGTGTCGGTTGAATTTTTTATGTCATCCATCAAATCTGACATGTTATCGTAAGCATTATTCAACTCCATCAAAGATCCTTTGGCCGCCGATAAACCGAGGTCGTCAACAAATATATTCTCGCTAAATGATTTTATCTTTCGGCGTATTTTTTCTGTTAAATCGCTACAATATTTTTGAATTTGAAGCGAAACACCGTCCGGATTGATTTCCTTTCCTGCTTTGCCTAAAGAGTTGAAGGCTGTTTCAATCAGTGTTTCTTCCTCGCTATCTAGAATGGTTTTTGGCACATTTGGGCCTCTGCCGGGGCGCTGAGTTTGAAATGAATCCATATTCTGAATGTGTTTGTTCTTCCCGATGCGCCTCCACCCACCATCGAGCCCAACCGAGGGGGGACAGTCACCGGCTCTGGAAGTGACCAGCCTCGGCACTTGTCCCAGAGGTAGCATCGGGATATAGTGTTACAAGTCTGGGATGTGAAACCGTCGGTTCACCCGAGGCACCCCTGGCTTGCAGCACTAGCCCTACAGCGGCACTCTTTGGTCCCTAAAGAGCACGCCACCAGCCGATTGGCAGAGAGCGGGCTCACTCCAGCCGCCCGTCTACAGAGAAGCCTGGACCAAAGGGCACGCAACAGAATTCCCGGGCATTGCTATCCCGGCCCGATATGGAACACTGCAGGAACCCCAGGACTCCATTTTCCTCCTTACGGGTCGCCATACACGGCAAACGTATGGGTCAGCCAGCTGACGTCACAAGTAATTTTGAGAATGATGGGGAAAGAATCATAATTTTATAATGTAATTAAAAATAGAGTAATTTAGTGGTGTTTGATCTTATTCTCCATTTACTTGAAAATGTTACAGCGCATTGAAGACTGAGGTGACAAGATTTATGCAAAAAAAATGTTGGCAAACTTCATCTTCATACATTAATAAAAGTGCCAACAATCTTCTATCTTATATAAATTAAGATGAGCTAAAAATGTAAGATAATTTTTTATTAATTTATTAGGCAATAAAATTGTGATATCCGTAATAATATATATTTCCAAAATATCTATAAAAAAAGAAAAGGTATATTGGCATATAGTTCATTAGGAAGACTATATAAAAACTGCAAGAAATGAGAAAAAGAGAACCTTCATAAATTTGCTATTGCGATGAACTTTTGGGTATGCTGCTTGGAAAAGAAAGATTAAGAAATATGCACGCGAACACCATCTAAATAAGAACCAAATTTTTGTCAGAGAAAAAAAATACAGAAAGAAGAGTAATTTCAGAGAGACGTCCCAATAAAGAAAAGAAAAAGAGTACAGATCACTCGGGTGCCTCGGGATCGTGAGACCCGTACCCGCCTCAAGAAGACGAGCCCCTGAGGGGTTAAGGTTAGATTCAAATATTAATGCGGGTGAAAAAATAATTTAAAAAAACTATTTGAATAACGAAGATATGAAACAGATTTCGATAGTTAATTTTATGCTCAGCAATACATAGTCGATTAAATAGAAGTAAATTAAATAATATTTAGTTCATATTAATGTGTTGGTATTTTTTAAAAGTATTTATTATTGAAAATAATGGAAAAGGCAGAATCTAACAGAAAGCTCTAAAGAGTACTTGTATCTTCTATTGGGATCTTATTGACTGATTTGCGACTACACCAGAAAGGTGTTCGAGGCCTTTAATAACACTCTTGTAAAAAAAAACAATGAAAATAGAATTTTTAAAAAATAACATGCCATTGTATCACTGCTGGTCTCAATAACTGTATGGACATGTTTTCCTTCCAGGATTTGCGGAATAATATGTGCAACGATTTTCATCTACATTGTTTTTTTGTTCTATGCAGCCGTTCTACAGATAAGAACAGAGGAACGACAGTCCTTTCGGCAGAATATAAAAGGGCATTGATGTTAAGGTCAAAGGCAAGTAAGTAGCGGGAAATTAATTCTCCATTTTTTAGATCAGGTCTCGCATATTTAATACAATGAGCTTTACAACTGCAGCCTTGATAAGTAGATTCTATGATTAGGTCAAATCTGCATTAAAAAAGTCCACACGTTCAAGTTTCAGCATGTGTTAGCAGAGCAAACTGGTCACCGATATTGTGACTGCAGTACATCAACTTGCAATCTCTGACTACTGTGTTCCATCGACAGAAGAGCTCGCTGCTCTGATGCAGACACGGAGGGCGATTCTTCTGACCCCTCACAGCTGAGTATTGCTCACTGAATTAAAGCACCCATTTGGTAGAGATAGGTTAGTGGCGCCAATTGTTTCATGCTCTGGATGAGATAGGCTATAGCCAGGTGCCTCACGTGCTGTTGAATCCTCTGACGTAGAGTTGTTTCTTGGTCAGCATTTGTTGCTGCTGTTGTTCTTTACCATGCTCTACTGACGATAGATACTGCCTAGCTTAGGAACTTCGTCATAGATCCAAATTCTGGGCCATATATCCGTGACCAAACTCTATGGCATTTCCTTATCATCCGCCGTTGCATATTTGAGGTCCAATTTCAATTTTACAATTGCGAGGGAGGGGGAGAGTGACGAAGTTTCTCAAAATTTCCTCTTCCACTTCACCAAACTGATTTCTTAATAATTTGTCTGGAGAAGTCAGGAGTTTATAAGACATTTAAAGTAATTTTTTAAATATTAATACTTTTAAGGAAGACACAATTAGTAAATAATTATTCTAATTGAATGTTCGGATGATCTCTTCATTGTAAAACGGTGTTAAATTTGAAGGTTAAACCCCTTTCATATTAATGTTAAATCAATGATTCTTTCATTTGGGCTTTAAGATAGAGCTTTCTTCATATGACGTTCTTCGCTCTTGCAAGAATGATGCGGCTTTTCCAAAGCAAGACAAAACCTAAAACGCAAAATACAATGGATTTATGAAACAAGTTTAATGCAATCAAATACGATTCCACTCCAATTTAACAATTATCTATGAATAATAATGAATTAGAACCATACGTAATGTATTTTTTACACTTCAGAATATTTATATATTGCTATTTGTTTGGCACAGTTTAGTCAAGACTGGCTCTTGCACCATTAAACAATCCGCAAATGAAACCAGTCATAATAAAAAAGAAAATGAAATTTTCAATCTTAAATTTCAAGTTATCATGCGAGAAAATTATTATTTTTAAATTATTATTTATCTTAATACGCAATAATAAAGCAATACTGGTAAAAACATGCAAGCTATTTGAAAACGCACCTGCTTTCAAAGAAGCATACGTAATAATAATGCAATACTGGTAAAAATGGGTAAATATATTTTTTGAGAGTATATTTCGGAGACATCAAAACCTCCTAACCAAAACAGCATTATGTTCTCACATGATAATGATGAGTTGGATGTTAATGTAGAAAAAGTACCCATTAGAAAGCACAAAGTGTTACTCTGTAAAGCGTGAGTTTCCTATATGATAGAGTGTTTCAAAAAGTCATTCCATCTTTAAGAATAGATTTAAAATAAACTAATCATTTTCAAAATTAATAATGGGATCTGAAATACAAATGGAAGAGCCTTTATAGATTTTCTTTACCAGAGAATTTAAAGAAACACAATAGATAAAGTTAATGGCATAGATCTAATGGAATAAAAATATAAAACTCCGTATCATCCCTGGTGCATGTAAAGCGTCCATCACTCCAACCGCACAGTCCTTTGAACACTTGCATTCAATACCAGAAATATTTGTGACTGATATGGCGGCTTGCTATTCGCTATTCAAGGCTATCATGGTTCCTAAGGTTTTTAATGCTGGTATTCAGACAACGGGCCTGCTGTGTTTTTAATTTCTCGTATATATAATATGGTGAAAGCATTGTATCCGGCAAAAACAATTTGAACTCAAGATTTTAAGGAATCTCCACATTTTAGATCTCTCTGAATTCGAAAAAAACATTTTCGGTATTTTATGATTTACAATATTTACACCACATTTGCCGATTTTATCAAATATTAAGAAAAATCCATTCCAGAGAATGTCTGTGCGTCCGGTTGTTTGAATATGAGTTAACACGATAACTAGGAGAAAGAAAATAACCAGATAGATAAATTCTGCACAAGATTTAACACCTATTCACACCTGCCAAATTTTGAGCCTAATCTAAAAATAAGTTGACCGTCTGTCGATCTGTATCGTCAGACACATGGCAATGAGATCATTCGAAAACGCGATGACAAATATATGAAATTTGTTACGGGTTTTTTTGTAAATACAAGGTCAGTTTTGTGTCAAATCTTTGTTTCAATCGATTTGGAAACGCATGTTTAAAACATAAATACGATTTTTTGGGTAATATCAACCGCGTGCCAGTGAGCAATCTCTAAAAAGAACTCGCCAAAGATGACACAATAGATTCAGTAAAAATGCTAAATACACGCCAAGGGTTAATATTTCGGAACAATAATGCGCCAATGCCATGCAATGCGTTCTGTAGGATGACCCACTACTGCAGAGTATGTGAAAAAGTTTTGGGATTCGTACTTAAATAGGCAAATAAATTTTCTTTGAATGGATTTTGTTCAAAATTTGATAAAAATTTACAAATACAACAATAAGCCCAAACAGGAAATTTCATCCGTCTACTTCGAAGCGTTTGGATTCATCCTGCTCACAGAACAGATTTTCAAAGTGACAGGCAGACATAGTTGTCCAGGTTTAAAGTGGTCTGAAAGGGGGGAAAACCGACAAATTCTCTTGCTCGATTTTTTTTCACGATTATAATATTTTATCTTTGTATATTTTGTGTAAGGGAGAAATTGAAGGATAAGGTCATATAAAGACAAATTATTTTCAATGTTTTTTTCTTATCTATGTTTTCCAATTAGAAGAAGCTTTTATGCTTAATCTTAATTTTATAATTTACAGTCATATATATTAAGGTCTCTTGTAATCTGTTTGTTAATTTATAGTCAATTATTAAGGTATCTTGTAATATGTGTGTGAATTTATAGTCATAAATATTACGGCATCTTGTAATATGTGTGTGAAT
>JAOUZG010014417.1:0-11971 GCA_026289955.1 Argiope argentata | reverse complement strand
ACACACACACACACACACACACACACACACACACACACACACACACAATAGATATATATTCTGAAATAATCTACAAAATTTCGAAAAATCAACGATTTATCTCTAATAGCTGTTAGTAATCCAATCTAAAAGGCTTGGTAAAATAAAGCGGTTTATTTGATATGAAGACGCATATGAACAGGCAACAACCACGGCCGGGCCTACAGACGAGAACAGTACTAATAGTAAGCAAAAGCACACAAGGAAGAAATCACTAATATGTGATTGTATCAGCATCAAGCGCCCAGACAGAACTCTTCCGGAAGGTGAGGCTGTTCAGATACCTCTAAAAATCTGCTATCCTTCGCCATCTCCTCTCTTTATTTGAACAGGATTGTAGAGTAGCTGCTAAGCACTTCTCAACTCGGTACTGATTAGCTATTTAGGATACTACTCAATAATAAGAGTAAATAATATTTCGTTAAAACAGACATAGATATACTTTGTATAAGAAAGGACTTTACTGGAATCGGGAAAAGACATAAATAAAGACAAAAGGTTTCAGTTAAAATGATTTATAACTAACTAATCAATTAAGCATTTGGAATTTTGTTGCTCTGAGATAGAAAATTCTCGATCCGTGATCGTATACGTTTAAATATGTTTATTGAAGGTTTAATGAATATTAATTTTTTTCAATAGCACAAAATAATTCTACAAGAGCTGGTTTCCTGGCACAAAGGTAGCACGTCTTCCTCTTGATCTGGGAGACCCGGGTTCAACTTCCGGTTAGGGCATGGTTGTTCTGCGTACTATTTGTCAGTTGTATGAATGTCCCCCACTCCCGTAAAAAGAGGCTGTGCAAGTGAACGTGATAAGTGTGTGTCCTCATACTATGAGTAGAAGTCAGATTTCTGCTATCGGGTGCTGAGGGGTCCATAACCTCAGAAGCTACTGCACAGCGCCTTCCGTTATAAAATGAGCACGTCATCATCATCATCAATTCCACAAGAAAGGAAAGATATTTATTATATAATAATTATATTTTTCCCCTTTAGACGTGTTTATTAATAGGTTGAGCAAGTATTACTTTCAAGCCAAAATATTAAAACTGAGATAAATTATGTTTTTAAAAATAAATTGCTAAAATACAGACACCCCTTAAAATAAATAATATAAACCTAGTTCAAATTTAAAAACTCGCCATTTAAAAATATTAAAAAAAATATTAAAAATCATAACTGTAGATAAATTTACTCAATACAACGACCCAAGTATGACATTAAAATTATTGATTTAAAAGTTTAACTTAAAAAATCGAAAATAAAATTTCCATTTTATTCAAATGAAGTATATTTCTTACATTCCTGAACAAATATAGGCCGAAATGTCATGGCCATTGAGAAGTGAAAAGCAAAATTAGATATTTCTTTCAGCTTATATGACTTTCTAATCTTCTGACACGCATGTGCGTGCATGGTAGAATGATAAAACACCAAGAATTATGTTTCGAAATAGGAGTGACAGGTCCGCGGTAAGTTTCAAAATTCAATGTCAGCCCATTTCACCCGCCATGCTATATATTTTCGACACTTGATCCAAGGGAGCAGCGAAGCTTTCATATTCCCAATTCGATTCTTCCTGACTTCAAATGCCGAATTTAAAACCAGTAAAGCATTTTCAACCATTGAAACGTATTTTCAGTTTGTTTCTTCGGCTATAGGATTATATTTCTCACTGGAAAACAGGATTTCTCTTTACAATAGAAAATAGAATAGAAAAAGAATGATATAAGAGAATTTTGCCCAGGGGTATTCGGGATTATATTAAAATTTAGGAAGGCAATTTTAAATCCAAGAAGATTTATATAAATATTTTCCTATTGGGGTATAATAGTAGGGGAATAGAGAATAATAGTAGGGGAATAGAACTCCAACTTCCATGGCTTAATTTCCGGTTGAATTCCCTTAACCACACCGAGATTATATCGCGTAAACTGTTGATACGGTTATCTGAACACTCCTGACCTATAAGGAAAGCTATTTAATAAATCTGTATCTCATCAATGGCATATAAAATTCTATTTGAATCTCCAAATACTTAGAATTTTATGTTAAATTAGAGACAAATTTTAGCCTATTCATTCAGATTTGTTATTATTATGTGATAAGTCGAACATTTTCGAACAGAATTTTAATGTATTTTACATTATTATTTAGAGTATATTGAAAAACCTCCTAATTGCAGTTGTTTTCATCATACAAATACTGTAATAATAGTCTAATCTAAAGTTTTGTTTGATTTAGACAAAGACTCGTCCATTTATATTATTTAACTTATATTTTGTATAAATAATGTTATATAACTTTTCACCTTTATAAAAATTCCTTTCGATTTTCCATTTTTCAATGATTTAATATACTTCCCGTAATCAAAATTTTATAAGGCATTAGAAACATATTTCTTTTTTTTCCCGTTTATAATTTCATCATTTGCTCTTTAAAATCCTTATGTCAATTGGATTGCATCTCTTGATCAGCTGTAGGAATTTTTTTGAAGTTATGCAAGATGTTTTCCTTATTGACAATAGAGTGAGACTTTAGATTTGTTTTTATTTTTAAGCACGAATATTATTTTTATTTTTGTGCCATTTCCATTTTTGACTTAAAGTAAAACTTTCTTAATTGGTCATTGACAAAATGCTTTCAAATTTCACTACATATCCTGCAAATGGTTTCATAAATTTTACATTATTTAAAAGTTTTTGAACATGAAAATTTATATTTGTTAAATAAAAAAGAAAATACAAAGGAAGTTCAAAAAGTATGTTGCACTTGTTCTTTCACAGATGGCATCATGGCGAAGCAAGAGCTAAACTTGCGCAGACGATATTTTAGTTCCACGATTTACAACGGTAGCTGTTTCATCCAAATACTGAAAACTGTTGCTGGTTGGTACGAGAAAAAATTGGCTTGTGAGTTGGAAACTGACTCCAACGTCGGAGTAAGTGAAACAGCACAATTTTTTGTGGTCAAAATGTTTAACAAATACGGAGATTCATCTTGAAATTGTTAAAGAAATATAATATTCAACGGCAACCATTCCACTGCAGTTATTCTGAAGACTAACGAAACAGCAGTGGAATGGTTATAAATTAATGTCTTCAAATATAGTCTGAAAAATTCAGAGTCCGAAAAATTAAGGATTTAAATCAGACAATTTATTAAGAAGAATTAAACATGAACCATTTATAGGTATGATGAAAAAAGAGTTCTAATATATAGACGGTTATTTTAGAGCCTAAGAGCCACACAAACATTACAAACATAATCATACAAATTTATATCACCTCTTAATTCTAATATTACAATATTAAATACGGTTATCGTCTTAAATGTCAAATACTCAAGTAAAGTACTTTGTATCATTTTAGAATGAAATACGAGACAAAATAATGTGTAATTTAGAACCTTAATGCCAAAATCATCTAACAGAAATATTGAGAATGTTTCGGCCACATGCAATGTCATGTCCAACCATTTTGAAATGGTGCCAGAGGTTCAAAGATGGTCGCACAGATTTAACCGATGTGGAAAGGCATAGATTTGCAAAATTAATGAACACATCAATAATGGAACAGTGAATGGAAGGCATTATTCTCAGCAATCGCACACAATACACAGGACTTGAAAATATCAAAAATTAGTGCTCATTTCATCGTCCGTTGCAAAACGGGTTCTCAAATTGTGTGCAAGATAGGTTCTTTATTATTGAGCTCTTCACACGACTCGAGGCTCCCTTGGAATTCTTTCAATGTTATTCTGCTGAAGGCAATGATTTCTTAACTCATATGAATACGGAAGATGCGGCATGAGACATCCCTTCACCCAATAAACGAAGCAAGTGCCAATAGAACGGTGGCACGCCTCATCGACTGGGAGAACAAAATAGAAAGTTTCGGGGCGTGTAAAGTCATGGCTACTTTTTTCCAATTGTGAATGAGTTGTTTACACTAAGTTTATGCACAAGGGCATGACCATGAATTCTAAGTAGTACTATGGTTTGCACTAATCAGTGAAAAACAAGAACTTGGAAGGTTAAGGAAGACATTGTCCTCTTGTATGACAATGCAAGACCTTACAAAGCAAACACAAATTCGCAGTTTTGGGTTTGAGGCTGACAGCACCCGCCATACAGTGCTGATCTGGTGTCTTATGACTTTCACGTGTTGAAATAACATTTGGGAGGAAGCCAATTTTCGAACGATGACCAGGTTCAGACGGATTTTCTAAGTACACTCTAGGATAGAGAAACGATTTTCTATAATTAGGACATCGAAAGATTAGATCTATTTTCCGACAAATGTCTCCAACGAAATTATGTAGAAAATCAGTGTAATAGTATGTGTGCCATATTGCATTGTAATGGATTTGCCAATACATTATTTATGAACTAATTGTTTGACTGGAACTTACTTTTTGAATGCCCCTAGTATTTAATGCCCTTTGATAAATTTAGATTTATTCTAACTGCGATATCATGTTGTTTTCTGAAACTCAAATTCCGTTGTTTTTAGCAAACTTCTGCTGATGTATGTTAAATCATTTAATTCCGAGGTTATATATATTACATGATCATTAGAATAAGTGAGAACAAAAGTGTTCACATCTGAGCAGCATCCATTTAATATTTTTCGTTGGAAACTAATAACTAAAGAACAAGTCCCACATAAGAACAACGAAGGATAAAAAGTCAAAAGTTTACTCTTACTGAGTGACATCGTTCAATTTTACCTTTTTATTTAAAAAAAACAATAAATAAAGCAATTATCTTCAAAATCATGTATTTTATTAATATTTCTTAAAGCTGAAATCATTTAATCAGATTTAAAGCATTTTCAATGTCCAGTGAGACAATGCAAATCATCTGGTTTTCTAATGTGCAATGTAAAGAATTAATTTCTCAACATAAAGAGGAAGAATAATATTAAATTTTTTTCAATAGCCATTCTGAGATTTTTCATTAAAGCTTCAGAATTTTTTCGAGCTTAGATAATTTAATTATATTAATGTTCCATTTCAAATAAACACCAGGACTATTTGAGGCGGATCTCCTAATTTTAAATCGTAGTCATATGGGGAGAACGACATCTGAGCTGACACTCCCAGACTTTCACACAACACCATCGGGAAGATGTTGTATCCTGACGAATTCAATCTGCACAGGACCCTCTTATATCGTGGATCTTCGTTGGAATCGGGTCTTGAAGCTGAATTCTTCTGGTCCAGAACCCGAGATCTAATTACTAGGACACCGCGCTTCCAGAGTTTTCTAGAAAATTTCTGTTATCGTTATTTCACCAAAAATATCCATGTTGAAAAAATAGCAGATTACTTGAAAAGTTATAGCATTTGTTGGAATCATTCCTACGTTGGAATTTAGACTCTGCTACATTTTTCAATTTTCTATCAAAATTAATATTTTCAAACCATATGAAAAACATATAAGCAAAGATTAAATATTACTGTTGTATATTCAAGCCATCCAATGCTAAAAATCTCTGATTCTATACATCTGGAGTACAGTGATACATACGATATTCCCAAACAATCCAAAAGAATTTCTTTAACACGAACCATTGACAATAGCTATTATCTCATGCCATTGATGCCGGTCTCTGCGTTTCCTTTGGCTGCTTTCCAGACAATTGACTGCGTCCAAAAATAAATCAGGGAAGAAGAAAAGTCTCGAGATACAATAACTGGAAAGTATAACAGAGGCGAGATTAAAGAGACTCGGACACTGGGAATGTCTGCTCTTTTGATCAATAGGTCAGGAATCGTGTTATATCGCACATATTCCATCCGAAACACGAACTTCTATAAAAGAATCATTTGATTTCCAGCAAATACACATATTTTTATTTACTAGCAGCTGCAGTATGTCGCAAGTCCCTAAATATTCTCCAATGCATTTTCTTCATTTTTCTTTCACTTCCCTCATATTCCTTCCCAGGTAAGCCCTAGAGCATTTATGGACAAAAAATGAATGATATGACGGGGGAAAAATATGTTTTAGGAAGGAGTCACGGATTGCTGGGATGCCTTCAGAAGTCATAGGTGATCGTTTGAGTGAGCTAAAAATTCCTCTTCAAAATTCAGAGCTCAAATTTTCAGAAACGGAGCGCTTTCCCTTTTTTAAACCTTAACTAAAAAAAAGTACTATATAAAACAAATAATGAAAATCCCTACTTATATCAACAAAAAAAAATATTTTAGTTTCTTTTTATTAAATAGTGATAATAGATATAAATATTTTTATTAAAAATTTATAGATTTCCTCAAGAGTTGAGCTCGCATTATACACCTCCATTTGAAAAATATTGAGATTCTTGCATTTTGCCGATCTAGCTATGACCAACTAATTTCATTTTTCATTACAAACTGCTAAAGCTCTACTGAAATGACTAAACATTAATTAAATTTAATAGATGGATAATTATATTAGAAAAAACTGTATTAACATTTGATGTCATCTACTACAAGTTAAATAAATGCTTTTGAACTTGAGTGGATGAATAAAAAGTATTTTATAAACGATTAAAATTTGAACTACATATATGTATATATATAGGGTGAGTGTGAACTAGCAGTAGGAATTGAATGAAACTGTACAGTAATAGATAAACCTTTTCCGATACATTGCAAAACGATATTTATTTTTTCCAGTATTGACTCCTTGAATGAGAGTTTTAAGACATTTTTCATATAATTATAGCTTTTATCTTAGTTTGAAACAATCGACGGTCTTGTAACTGTAATCGGTATGTAAAATGTGTGTTTGTTTTATTATTGTTGGCTTTTGACTTTGATATAGAAAAAGAGTTGAAAATGCATAGTTTTTTTTTTTATTTTTAAGTCTAAGATATCTAGAAAAAAATATTTTTACTTGCTTATAAATAGATACTTAAATCTCATTGGAGATAACTCACCTGAATTTAGACAACAATCAATTATTGTGAGCATATATGATAGTTAATATTTAATATAAATTTTTACATATTTTAAACTTTAAGTTAGTTTATTCTGTTATTAAAAGCATAACTCGTCTAAAAGTGTATTTATTTATTCTTGTTCTGTTTACAAACTGCTTAAGAAAACTTTGTCGACCACCTGATTTAAAATACCACTAAACATATACAAATGTCTTTCTCACCCTGATTTTAAGTGATGGTATAAAAATGGTATGGATATCAAAAAATGGCTGATAGTTCAAAATTAAATTATCTTATAAAAATGTGTAAAAATGATTAGATAAAACTTTGGCTATCACGAAGTAATCTCATAAGTGTAACAAATGAAAGGTGACAAAAATTTAAAACAATGATTGAATTTGTGTCTTTTTAACATGAACGACCTTTAGCAAACGCCCAGAAATTGATATATATAGATTCATTAGGAGTCTCTTATTAAATTTCATCGGAAAATACCACACATGAATCAGTTTTTTTTCCGGTCATAGCAGTGTTTATCTCTAAGCACAACTTCTTCCATTAGATGGCATAAATTCTAACGATGGTGTGCAAATCGGAACTGCGTATGGAGCAATACAAGACAAAAATTTTATGAAATTTCAGGAACTCCAACTTTTCTTGTGTAGTGATGATACTTTTATTTTCTTTTTGTCAATTTCATTTGTTCTGGTAAAACATCTGTAACATCACGAGATAAAATTGGTTCGTAGTTCATTAAAATACCTTGGGCTGCTATATTAGATTTCAACAACACTTTGTCACTAGATTATAAAGGTTGAGACCAAAAATCATGGCATCACCGTGTATTTGACGATTTACTTCATGCAATGTGATTTTTGTGTTTAGTACAAGAATTAGTGATTGTCTGGTTCATCGAGGCAAAAGAATTTCTCATCAGTGAAACCCATTACCTTGGAGTACGTGGATTGCGAGCAAATTTCAGGTGCTCATCTCTGTCTTTTCCTTAACAGCAGTAACTTGATTATTTCTTCCTGAAGAATTTTAAAGCTGGCATTCCACGGTTGGTAATCACTTGTTCTTTTCCTATTGATTGGCATATCGTTCTCCTAATAATCATTTTATCACAGACGGTGAAAGCTTCAGAACATTCTGTCTTCCATGTTTTACATTTTCTATTTTTGGACATCCTGATGACTAAATCCTTAAAAACCTTTTCTTGAGCAAATATTTTCCTTTTCTTTTAAAGTGACGTAAACACCTGATTACTTTGACACGTTTCATTTCGGCCCTTATCCATACCAGCTTTAATTTACTGCACAGGTGTAGCACCAAATGCATTTCTTACAACGGAGTTTATATGTAATTTTACCAAAACTCTTGATACTAACCAAAGTTTGGGTAGTTATTTTTGGTGTATTTTCAATGAAATATTTTACTTTTGAGATATTAAACAGTTTTTGATATTTATATTATTTTAAAGGATTTTATTGTCCCTTCAAATCAAGATGGAGAACATATTTGGATATGAATAGAAGTTTTCAGAATCAAATAATTACCAAAAGTTTGTCCAACAGTGTATGATGTTATAAATATAGCAACACATTATATTTGTAATAAACACTTATACGCTCATCGCAATCATGTAACTATTTTTTTAAAAAATGAAATATTAATAATACTTTCTTTAATATTTGAAAAAAGTTCCAAATATCAAATTTTATTTTTAGAAAAGTAGTTAATTTGCTTGTGTCTAGGGTCCATGTCCTCAGCAGCTACTGTACCCCTGCTTCCGTTGTAAAGAGGAACACGGGAACAAAAACATTATGTATTATGACGGAGTTTTTCAGATATGATAAGGATCAAAATATGAATATTCATAAATTTGCGTCAAACTGTCTATTATTGTGTAAGTATTCTTTATATAGTAATGTAATAATCATGTAATTGTTAACATATAAATTTTAGTTATATCTTTATTTTTTTCCCCCGATTCACTTTCATTCTTAAATTTTTACATTCCTTTATTATTCACATTGTTTGTTACATCCTATCACTGAACGTGAATGATAAAGATAGTAAAATAAAGTGATAAACGATCAAATATAGCTGATAAAAAAACGATAATTTCCTGAATTGTAATATTAGAATTACGTATTGGCACTATATGATAGATAGTTATGATATATAGAACACTACGATAGTTGTTATGATAGATAGATAGTTACGATTGATAATTTTTATGAAAGATAGATCATTATGCTATAGAGTTGTTATTATAGATACATAGTTATGATAGATAGCGCATTATGATATAGAGTTGTTATTGTAGACAATTATGATAGAGTTGTTATTGTAGATAATTATGATAGGTAGTTTTGATAGATAGTGCACTATGATATATAGTTGTTATTGTGGATAGTTATGATAGATAGTTCACTATGATAGATAATTATTATTATAGACATATAGAACATTGATATATAGTTGTTATTGCAGATAGTTATGATAGATAGCCCACTATGATAGATAATTGTTATTATGGCTAGATAGTTATGATAAATAGATTGCTATGATAGATAGTTGGGGAAATATGCCTTTAAATTGAGAAATCTAAGATTTTAAGTTCTAAAAAATAGCGTCGAAAGACAGCATCATTGCAAAGTTATGTCATTAATTTTAATTTCACCATTTTCTCCAAAAAAATTACATCCGTCCCTTAAGTTCTATAATATTTGGAATTATTTTTTCGTGTTCCAATATGTGATTTGGATCCAAAGCAGTTTTTTATTATATATTCTAAAACTAAATTTATAAAAAAAATCATCAAATAATCAGATTTATTATCAACTAATGAGACAATTCATCTAACAAGTATTTGTCTTCATTTAATCTATCAAAAAACTACTGTTTTTAAAACAATCATGGCTCAACCTTCTTCTAAAATGTTATTATCTTTATAATTTTATGCTTTACAAATTAATTTTTAGATTAAAAAAAGATATAATTCACTTTATTCTATTTTAGATGAAATAAATCAAAATAACTCACAAAATGCTAAACGATAAAGACAACCAAACTGCTATTAATATTTATGTTATGAGAACATCTGCCGATCCTTTTGCAAACAGCACTCGTTTCCATTCAATGTATTTCGAGTGCAAACACTAAAATGCAATGGCACGAAAGGAGAAGAAAATGTTTTCAAAAATAGCACTTATTTCAATCAGTTCTTCTATTCGGAAGGCATTTCTTCGCCAAATCCTAAATCTTGTGCAGTATTTGAACTTTTATGGGCACAGATTTCAGCTCGACTGAATCAAGTAAATTCTCCTTTCTATTTTAAGATTCAACTAAACTGGAAAACATCCATTTTACTACGAACATCGATTGTTGAGTGTTAGGTACACAATTATAATGCGAGGAAATGCGTTTTCTGTGTTTCCTTTCTTTTTTACACAGGTGCAGCAGATAATAGTTACTTATGATACTGCATTCGTTAATAATGGATTTATTTGAAAAAAAAAGGGAATAATTTATTCTTTTATTCACTGTTATTGTAAAGGAACATACGAATTAAATTCAGAAACTCGGGTGTGGTATAGAACTATCTTTTACAAAAAGGATTTATTTAGAGACTTGTATTCATTATTTATTTCTTGAATCCCAATCTATCTGGGAATTTTAGGTTGCAAGTAGGATACAGAGAATATTTATATGTAGTTTTTGAAACGTGGTTAAAACATTTTCCTATTTGGTTTGTTATATACAAGTTAATACATATATAAGAAATAAAATGTTTGATTTATGTAGCATTTTATTGCAATTGTTATGAACTTTCAAATTGAAAACTAAACTCTAAAAAAATACAAATTCGCACTTCAGTTAAAAAAAAATAAAAACATGTATTGAGGAGCCTTGATTTTCAATATTTCAAGACTGTTGGTCTATTTCAATAGCAGTCTTCCAACGATGAAGCTTCCAAGTCATTTCCTCTTATCACCGGTTGATTGGTCAAGGTAATGAAGTCCATATTGTATATCTCCGTCAATTTAGAAGCAGATATATTGATTTTTTTAATCATAAATATCAGTTTCCTTTGATGACGAACTGATTCGCTAGAGATATTTATTATACCCAATAGCAATTAAATATACGGTCGAAAAGAAATTAAAATATATTATAAGTTTGGTATAAAATGAAGTTACGAGCATTTTTTTTTTTTGCATAAAAAGAGACGTCACAAATACAAATTTTTCGTATTTTCAAACTTTGCATTATTCAGATTGTTAATTTGACGTAGAAAACAACTCTTTAGAGACAGGGAGTTCGATTTGACTTTCATTTTAATGTAAGAAAAAGCGGAAAAGAATGATCGGCATTCAGTAAGCGCATTTTTTCGATGAGTGTGATGTCTTCACGAAGACATTTAACCGAATCGGAATAGTTTTTGGAAGGTTATAGGAAGCAAAAGAACAAGTGAATTAAAGTTGAAGTGAATGGCGCAATGACATTTCCTCTGACTAGTTCGTTTTTCTGTTAATCCTGATAATAGGCGTGTTTTCATCTGGAGAGAAAATAGCACTAGAAAAAATCCTGTGTTCTTGCACGAAAGTGTAAGTTTAGCCTGTAGGGTAGTGATGGTCTATGCTAGCAACTCCATTGATGGCCATTGGCATCTCCATATCATTTGAAATAGAGCTCTGACAGATAGCCAATATAAGGATGAGATCCTCTGACCTATTGTAGTCCCTTACTCTACAGCTATTGTAGATGACTTTATGTTAAGGGGCAATTTCAGGCGACATCGTAATAATCTGTTGAATAATTTCTTTTTTTTTTTTTGAGAAATGAACCATACGAATGGATAGGCCAGCGTGTTCTGCGAATATGAACACGATACAACATGTTTAGGATATTTTAGGCAGACGATTGCTGGAAGCCTAGCACCCCCACAAATTCCCCAAGAAGTAGAAAGAGCTATTCTGGTGGAGTGGGACA
>JAOUZG010014410.1:247528-286513 GCA_026289955.1 Argiope argentata | reverse complement strand
TCTGCTTCACAGGTGATGTGTGGCCTGTTGGATAGAGCGATGGGACAGATTCTACATTTTTGATGGTCTTCAGATCGAGTCTCAAAATTGCTTGATTATATATTTTTTTAAATTTTTGATTTCAAATATTATTCTATATAAATATTTTATATTTAAAATACATGAAAAATGCAATTAAAAAATCAAATAATTCTTTAAAATTTGTATAGATATATTTATATTATTAAGAGTCAAGTTCCGGAACATGGGCAGAAAACTGTATTTTCCAAGCATTAGTGTTTTTGACAAGGTTTTCACTATATTTAAAACATAAATTTGAAGTTTGTTTTAAGAATCAAAGAGCCGTCTGCTTTACAGGTGATGTGTGGCCTGTTGGATAGAGCGATGGGACAGATTCTACATTTTTGATGGTCTTCAGATCGAGTCTCAAAATTGCTTGATTATATATTTTTTTAAATTTTTTATTTCAAATATTTTTCTATTTAAATATTTTATATTTAAAAAACATGAAAAATGCAATTAAAAAATCAAATAATTCTTTAAAAATTGTATAGATGTATTTATATTATTAAGAGTCAAGTTCCGGAACATGCGCAGAACACTGTATTTTCCAAGCATTATTGTTTTTGACAAGGTTTTCACTATATTTAAAACATAAATTTTAAGTTTGTTTTAAGAATCAAAGAGCCCTCTGCTTTACAGGTGATGTGTGGCCTGTTGGATAGAGCGATGGGACAGATTCTACATTTTTGATGGTCTTCAGATCGAGTCTCAAAATTGCTTGATTATATATTTTTTAAATTTTTTATTTCAAATATTATTCTAAATAAATATTTTATATTTAAAATACATGAAAAATGCAATTAAAAAATGAAATAGTTCTTTCAAAATTGTATAGATTTATTTATATTACATAAGAGTCAAGTTCCGGAACATGCGCAGAAAACTGTATTTTCCAAGCATTATTGTTTTTGACAAGGTTTTCACTATATTTAAAACATAAATTTTAAGTTTGTTTTAAGAATCAAAGAGCCCCCTGTTTCACAGGTGATGTTTGGCCTTGTGGATAGAGCGATGGGACGGATTCTACATTTTTGATGGTCTTCAGATCGAGTCTCAAAATTGCTTGATTATATATTTTTAAAATTTTTTATTTCAAATATTATTCTAAATAAATATTTTATATTTAAAATACATGAAAAATGCAATTAAAAAATCAAATAATTCTTTAAAAATTGTATAGATTTATTTATATTACATAAGAGTTAAGTTCCGGAACATGCGCAGAAAACTGTATTTTCCAAGCATTAGTGTTTTTGACAAGGTTTGCACTATATTTAAAACATAAATTTTATGTTTGTTTTAAGAATCAAAGTGCCCTCTGCTTTACAGGCTGATGTGTGGCCTGGTGGATAGAGCGATGGGACGGATTCTACATTTTTGATGGTCTTCAGATCGAGTCTCAAAATTGCTTGATTATATATATTTTTTAAATTTTTTATTTCAAATATTATTCTATATAAATATTTTATATTTAAAATACATGAAAAATGCAATTAAAAAATCAAATAATTCTTTAAAAATTGTATAGATTTATTAATATTACATTAGAGTCAAATTCCGGAACATTGCGCAGAAAACTGTATTTTCCAAGCATTATTGTTTTTGAGCAAGTTTTCACTATATTTAAAATATAAATTTTAAGTTTGTTTTAAGAATCCAAGAGACCTCTGCTTCGCAGGTGATGTGTGGCCTGGTGGATAGAGCGATGGGACGATTTCTACGTTTTTGATGGTCTTCAGATCGAGTCTCAAAATTGCTTAATTATATTTTTCTAAATTTTTTATTTCAAATATTATTTTGAATAAATATTTTATATTTAAAATACATAAAAAATGCAAATAAAAATCAAATAATTCTTTAAAAATTGTATAGATTTATTTATATTATTAAGAGATAGGTTTCAGAGCATGCGCAGAAAGCTTTATTTTCTTAGCATTATTGTTTTTGACCAGGTTTTCACTATATTTAAAACATAAATTTTAAGTTTGTTTTAAGAATCCAAGAGCCCCATGTTTCGCAGGTGATGTGTGACCTGGTGGATAGAGCAATGGGCGGCTTCTACATTTTTGATGGTCTTCAGATCGAGTCTCAAAATTGCTTAATTATATTTTTTTAAATTTTTTATTTCAAATATTATTTTAAATAAATATTTTATATTTAAAAAAAGGAAAATGCAATTAAAAAATCAAATAATTCTTTAAAAATTGTATAGATCTATTTATATTAAATAAGAGTCAAGTTCCAGAACATGCGCAGAAAACTTTATTTTCTTAGCATTATTGTTTTTGACCAGGTTTTCACTATATTTAAAACATAATTTTTAAGTTTGTTTTAAGAATCAAAGAGCCCTCAGTTTCACAGGCGATTTGTGGTCTGTTGGATATAGCGATGGGACGATTTTTACATTTTTATGGTCTTCAGAACGATTCTCTAAATTGTTTAGTTAATATTTTTTTGAATTTTTTTTTTCAAATAATATTCCAAATACGTTATATATAAAATACATGAAAAATGCAATTATAAAATCAAATAATTCTTAAAAAATGGTATAGATATATTTATATTACATAAGAGTCATGTTCCGGAACATGCGCAGAAAACTGTATTTTCCAAGCATTATTGTTTTTGACAAGGTTTGCACTATATTTAAAATATAAATTTTAAGTTTGTTTCAAGAATCAAAGAGCCCTCTACTTCACAGGTGATGTGTGGCTGAGCGGGTAGAGCGATGGGACGATTTCTACATTTTTCATGGTCTTCAGATCGAGTCAGAAAATTGCTTAATTCTTCTATACATTATTATTATTTTTATTTTGAATAATAATTTTGTATTTAAATTATTCTTAATATCTAGTTAAAATTAAATATTTCCTTAAATTTTTTAAAAAATTATTTATATTATTAAGTTGCAAGTTCATGCACGTGTGCAGAAGTCTTTCTTTTGTTAGCATTTAACTAAAATTTTATTGCGGAAAATTTATGGTTCTTTTGTTAGCATTTAAAACTCAAATTTAATTGTGGTTTGAGGAATCAAATTCCGTCTACTGCGTTGGTGATATGATCCGTAATAAGATTAATAAATTAAAATTAAGTTTGAAATCTCGTCTAAATGCACAATGCTAAGCATACTTCTGCTCACTGCGCATGTGCATACTACATAATCTTTACGTTTCTGATAAATTTTTAGAAATTTTCTTGTAAAGTTTTTTTAGAAAACATGAAAATTGTTCATCTTTTCATTCATTATTGAATTAATTTCAAATAATATTTTTTAAAGATTAAAAAAAATTGATCCATGAAAATATTTTTCTAATTCTAAACTCAAACTGAGGTCCACCAAATACAAACAAAAAATCGCATCTTTCTAACCTACAGACCAAATATCTGTTTTGAGTAGTTCAAATCAAAATTAAAATTTTGTCTAAATGCACAATGATTAAAATATGGAAGCTCTCTGCGCATGTGCATACTAAAGAATCTTGAAATTTCAGTTATATTTCATGAAATTAGTATATAAAATTTTATTTTGAAAGATATGAAATGTAATTAATATCATCATTGTAGCATTAGTACATAAAATAAAAGTTAAAGATGAAAAATAATTAAATGCATTAAAATATATTTTCTCTTTCTAAACTCGAACCCAGGTCCAGGAAAAAACAAACCAAAATAATTACATCTTTCTATTCACCAGACCACACATCTCTTTGATTCCTTTGAGTTTCTAAGACTCTTAACAAATTAAAATTAAGATTGAAATCTCGTCTAAATGCACAATGATTAGAATAATGAAGCTCTCTGCGCATGTGCATACTAGATAAGCTTAAAGTTTAAGATATTTGCATGTAAATTTTTATTTTAGCAAATATAAAATTTGATTGAATTTATATTCATTGTTGTATTAGTACAAAATATCTAATTTAAAGAGGAAAAAAATATATCAAAATATATTTTCTGTTTCTAAACTCGAACCGAGGTTCAGTAAAAAAGAAACAAAAAAATCACATTTTTTTAATCCAATAGCCCATATATCGCTGTAGCGTTGAGTCTCGAAGACTCTTAATAAATTAAAATTAAGATGAAAATCTCGTCTAAATGCACAATGATTAGAATATGGAAGCTCTCTGCGCATGTGCATACTACAGAATCTTAAATTGTAAGAAATTCTCATGTAAAATTTTATTTCGAAAATATATTTCATTAAATTTATGCTATATGTTGAATTAATTCATGAAATATAAATTAAAGATTAAAAATAAATAAATACATGAAAATCTATTTTCTTTTTCCAAACTCGAACTGAGGACAAACAAAAAGTAAACAGAAAATATCACAACTTTCCAGACACTAGACTACTCTACGCTTTGTTTGCGTCGATCTTCTAAGACTCTTAATACAATTAATCAATTGAATTTAAGGTGTACATCTCCTCTAAATGTACAATTCTAAGAATGTGGATTCTCTTTGCGCATGTGCAAACTGATGACACTAAAGATTTCTGTTAGAATTTTAGATATCAATATTTAAAATTTTATTTCAGGAAATATGAAATTTCATTCAATAAATATTACTTGTTGAATCACCTCATAAGATATAAATTAAATATAAAACATAAATAAATGCATCAAAATATATTTTCTTTTTCCAAACTCGAACTAAGGTCCAGCAAAAAGCAAACGAATACATCACAATTTTCTATCAACCAACCAACACATTGCTTTATGGGCGTTGAGTTTCCAAGATTATCAATAGGATTAATAAATTAAAATCAAGTTAGTAATCTTGTCTAAATGAACAATGAAAATGAATACGCATTTTCTCTGCCCATAAGCAAACTGCATTAACTTAAAATTTCAGTTAAATTTTAAAAAATTTGCATGTGAATTTTTTTATAGAAAATATATTTTATTGAATTTATATCAATTATTGAATTGACACTATAATGTATAAATTAAAGATGGGGAAAAAATAAATACATCAAAATATATTTTGTCTTCCTAAACTCGAACCGAGGTCAAGAAAAACGTAAAATATCAAATATTTTTTTCCACCATACCACACATCTCTTTGGTAGCGTTGAGTTTCTAAGACTCTTAATAGGATTAATAAATTAATATTAAGACGAAAATCTCGTCTAAATGCACAATGCTAAGAATACGGATGCTCTCTGCTCATGTCTACTCCCGAGTCTTGAAATTTCAGTTAGATTTTTCGAAAATCTTATGTAAATTTTTATTTTAGAAAATATGGAATTACATTGAAATGAAATTAGATGACGAATTAGAACATAAAATTTAATTTAAAGATGAAAAGTAAATAAATACATCAAAATATGTTTTCTTTTTCTAAACTCGAACTGAATTCCAGCAAAAAGCAAACAAAAATAAAACATCGTTCTATCCACCAGACTATACATATCTTTAGCAGGCGTTAAGCTTCCAAAACTCTTAATACGAATCATGAAATGAAATTAAGATGGAAATCTCGTCTCGGTACGTAATGTTAAGTATACGGATTCTCTCTCAACATGCGCAAACTCACGAATTTTACAATGTCTGATAGACAATTAGAAATTCAAATGTAAATTTTGTTTTAGGAAATATGAAATTTCAATGAATTTATATTCATTGTTGAATTAGCATATAAAAACTTAAATTAAAGTTGAAAAATAAATAAATGTATCAGAATCTTTTTTTCTGTTTCTAAATTCGAACTGAAGATCAGCAGAAACAAATGGAAAAATCGTATCTTTTTTCATCTAACTGCTTTAATTTCCTTTCATTAATCTGGATCTAATTTTAAGCTTTGGATCAGAAGGTTTTAAGCCGTCTTCCAATTTAGTGTTATGCGTCGTTTATTTTGAAGAATTCATTCAACGTATTTCCATTTTCTAAATACAGGAAATTGAAACTCAAAGCTGTTCTAGTATTCATTTAGAAAATCCCACGAAGGAAAAGAAATCAGTAAAAGATTTACCGTCAAAAACAATTGAACAAAATAGCGAGTGTATTTCTAATTATCTTTATCGACATTCGATGAAATGTTTTGATATTTTTATTTGCATATAGGTCTTAAAATATTTACATTATTAATTCATAAAATTGTTAAATCTTTTATGAATTTAATCGATGTAAGTAAATCAACTTCTATTGAAAAAAATATCATTCTAACCTTAAAATTAATAACCGCTACCGATTAATTTAATAAATTAATCTTTTACAACTAATTTTCTGTAATTTTAAAATTTACAGTTAGCAGTATTTACGATTGATATATTGTATTAAAAGTGCTCTTAATTTGATTAATTGCATACCACACATACACTTACATATAAAGTTTTGAAATGCTATTTAATTAAGTATATAAATGCAAGAGAATTATTTGATCACTAGCAAAATTGGAATGTACACTCTTTTTCTTCCCAGATGATTACTTTTTCCGAAATAATGGACAAGATCAGTAATTTTTAAAATGAGCTGCAATAACTTCAGTATTCTGTGAGAAAGAAAGATTTATTCCAGAGAATATTGTTAAGGATGTTAAAATGAGAGCATTGACAGGTTTCACTGAAGAAAGTTTTTTTTTGTCTCTATATGCTCTTTTTTTTAATTTGGAAGCAGATGTTCAAATATTAAATTTTTTCAAAGCATCTAGTTGGTTTAGGTTTCGTGCCATGTTAAAATAAAATTTGAAATTGTAATCAAATTTTATCTATTTTGCTTAACATTTCAAATTCTATTGTTTCAAGATACCTTAAAATTTGTAAGAAAAGTTGAAATTGTTTTCTATAGTTTCATTTGTAATTGAAAACATCACAAAAAATATTGGTTCTGGATATAAAGGCCCTATAATCATCATTAAGAACTATAAAAAATACAATATAAAATGAAAATAAATACTTATATTCAAACTGTACGGTATTCAATAGGATAAAAATTTTGCAGAAGCTGTTTTGTATACAATGTCAATTCAATATTTTTTTATTACTTGCATATTGTAAACCTTTCTAAGGCCATTAATAAGCATCAAATAATTATTGCATTTAATTTTTAGTTTTTGTCATAGTAATAAAATGCATTATGAGGCTCTATCTTTGAACATTGTTTTCTTTAGCTTTTAGTAATTCATAGTATTTTTTTTATTGCCAGGTCTAATAACAGAAGGGACAAATGGCTGGCCCCACAAACCATTGTTGCTAAATGCAAGAGATAATTTGCAAGATATTCAAAGTCAATTTATGTCCAACAACTGTTTCTAATCTAAAAAATTGCTATTATAAATTTCTTCATTTAAACTAAAATTGATTGTTATAATATCATGCAACACAATTGTGCACTTCAACGATTTCTTTTTTTAAGAAACATAGATCTTCTGATTGAAAATAAATTTGCATATATAAACTTCTTATAAAAATTTTTATTTCCAATTTCCTTACCACCTGGATTTTTCACTCATTTTTTTCTATTTCTTTAACTTATAGATTTTGAGTCATTAAATTCTGTAAAAACTCAAGTTTTTCTGCCAACTCCTCTTTGAATCCTATTCAACTTTTACATACATACTTACATGCATCCATCATAATATATATATATATCATGAAATTCTCGTTTATTAAATTACTAGCTTTTACACGAGACTTCGTACGGGTGGAAATTTTGATGTGTATAAATGCGAGGACTGGCAGTTTAAAATGACATCAAAACCATATGCATACATTAAGTTTCAACATCAATTGGAGCAACGCAAAGACGTGAATTTTAAGCGCCAGTTGGGGTAAAGCAATGCAGGCTAGAAAATTTTAATTTCAATTTATTTGTTTTATTTTATTCAAGAGCACTTCTGAAGGAATTGAAAGGTTTATTACTTAACAATTCAGTTTTATATTTATCATACACTACGAAAATAAACAGAATTGTTGTTTGAAATAACCGGTCGAAAACATTATTACGGCTAACCTCATTAACGTGTGTGGAGGGGGATGCAGCCGGTCACGCTACAATCAGCTATCAGTGAAATGGCTGAATGTGGAATGACAGCAATAGCATTTCCAATCATAAGGTTTCGATGAACTTTACAACAAATTAACGAAAACATTAAAAAATATCAATAAATGTAGTAATATGGAATGCACTCAAAAATTTAATTGAAACCAATGAAAGTAGGCAAAATAAATACGTACAGCAGGGAGAAATATAAAGAAAAAGGAACACGATAGATCGAACTATTTTTAAAAAGAACATGGTAAGAAAAAAATGAATACGCATGTTTTTAATAACTTCACTACTACAGACAGTTTATTATCTTAAGTAGAAATTGTAAAGTATAAATACACTTACTCGGTCGAACTAATTTTTCTTACGAGCATCAAACGATTTCAGAAATTTTCAATGTTGAAAACATTTTTCTGCAGAGAAATCCACGAAAAGAAATTGCAAAGAATTACATTTGAATTGTAGGATAGCTTTTAATATACGGTTCAATAAAAACAAACGATTCAAAATGCACGAGCAGATGTTTTCCGAATCTTTTTATTTTTTTTCTGATGAAATTCGTTAGCAGACGATTTTAAGCAGATTAAAACAATTGCTGCTTTTTTTATTAAAATAATCCTTTTATTAGAATAATTTACCGGAATATAACAAAGCAGCAATGCGCATGCATGAAATTCAGCGCCAGTAGAGACAACGCAACGAGTGAATTTCCACACGAATTGGGAAAACGCAATACAGAATAGAAATTTTTATTTTCCATTATTATATTTTATTATAATTTAATAACAACTCGTGTTGAATTCGAAAGATCGATTAATTAACAATGTTTGGTTTTAAGATCATTAACCGATTCGTTTGAAATAATGGGTTAGAAATATGTCAAGCCTAATCCCCGTTGGAGTGTGAAAAAAAAAACCAAATCGATGTTTCTCTCATTAAGCGGAGATTTTTAGCGAGAAAGTTTACTCTTAATCAATAAAAAATTAACCAGTCGCTTAACCGGAATAAAAATTAGCCTATGCTCTATTCTCAACTATTATCTATCTCTGTGCTAAATTTTATCCAATTTCGTTCAGCTGTTCTGGCGTGATCGACTAACATCATCCATCCAAACTTTCTCAATTATAATAGTAATGGATTGTTTTGTATTATTATCGCTTTAATATGCATTCCCGTGTTTAAAATATATTGCTTAACATTTAGCCTTTAATGGTTATAATTTTTTTTTGTTACTATAATGTTTCTGTTGAATAAATTTTTACTATCAAATTTTTTGTCAACCTTTGTTTATAATTTTCATAAATAACTAGAAAAACTTTAAAATCTTGATAATCAGCTTTTGAATTTTTTTAATAGGAGAGTACATTTAAACATCTATTTGTTAAAATTTTCAAATAATTATACGTATCTTACGTATACTTTTTTTCGCAATATTGTTAAAATTAACTTCTCGTCGTATAAATTTTATATAATTGTATAAGATATTACACTCTTTACTTTAAATTTAATTTCTATTGCATAATTTACAGGGGGGAAAACCGAAGTTTCACCATAATTCAAACAATAATCCCAATATGCACATACCATACATATTCCAATCTGATGGCTCTGGGCTAAATATGTAAAGCGAATGCTTGCATGCGCGCTCGCGCGCACACACACACACACGCACGCACGCACGCACGCACACGCAGCTTTATAACTGTAGAATATCACAACAGTCCTGATGGCATTCGCATACAATAATCATTTTTTTAAAATTTAATCTCTCTCTCTCTCTCTCTCTCTCTCTCTCTCTCTCTCTCTCTCTCTCTCTCTCTCTCTATCTATCTATCTATCTATATATATATATATATATATGTATTAACATGTGCATGTAATAAATTTAAAAAAATCTTATGCCTGAATAAGCATATTTATTATCTAAATATTTGGCAAAACGCAATATTTATAAATTTAGACATGCAGACCAAAAATTAATTTACGATGTTCAATAGCCCCGTTTGCCAACTTTATTTTCTGAAAGCTTATGAAATGAATATTGATTAACAGCCGAAAACCATCTTCATATCAAAGTTTGGCGCCTCGCCTTTGTCGCGGGCAGACGCGCAAACGAAAAATACATTCCAAATATTTATATATATATATATATATTAAATCACTGGGGTATCTGAAAAGGGACAATTTGTCTACATCACAAATTTGATTTTTTTTAAGGTCAATTGCAATATTTTCTCTATACTTAGTACGGAAAAAGCAATAATAGTTAAATTGTTAACTTATGATATCCAAAAAAAAATTTTAGACTGAAATTGAGAAATATTTAGAGAAGTAACCGAAAAATAGCAAGATCGGAATCGAGCAACATAGATATTTACGTTTTTCTTTATTGATTGATCCCTTTTAAGGGCTTTGGAACATTGTCTTAAGAACCCTGTTCGAGATTGACCAAGTTGAATCGTCATTCTAGCCGTGGTTTTATTCCACCACTATCTATCATTTGCTAATTAATTAGCGATTAACGACGGCATTTCTCTATACGATTCAAAACTAAGTATGATATATAATTAACAAAATTGATCTTTGTTTCTCGAGAATAAACTTATCGATAGGTTAAAAAATTTACCGGATAGTAGAATTAATGTATCCATTACGTTATGTAAAATACAAAAATTAGTGGTGAATTTTTTTCAAAATGTGGGAAAACATCAAAAATTTCTAGTTAAAAACATTTTTACATATAAATACAAAATACGTATGCATTAACTCTAGAACTAACCTCCTACATCTATCTATCTATTGATCGATCGATCGATCGATAGATATAATTCTTACAAGTTATCTTAATCATTTGTTTTGTCGTGAACATTATAAGCAATGATTTTCAAAAAATAATTCTTGCTGAATGCACTGGGAAATTTACAGCTTATTAACTTGGATTATCCAACTCTTGTAGTAGCATCTTAAACATTCACCAATTTTATAACACGAAAATTTATATCCACTTTCATTCGATTTAACCGAGATCCTATCTTAAAAATTGCAGTTGCCATTTATAATAAAAAGGATTTTATCTTAATATACGTTACTAATAGCTCACAGCTATAATATTAAATCCCCAATTCTTCTTAGCTATTGAAATGCAACTATAAATTATTTGTATCAATTAAATTTTTTTTTAAGGAAAAAATTAATCGAAATGTCTGGAAATAGTTTTTAGAAAAAAAAATTATTAAAATGGATTTTCGAAAATTTGTTTAAGAAAATGTTAATTTTCCTTTCGTCTTTCTTTCTCTTCTAAATATCTTAAAATATGTTCATTTTATAGGATATAATGATTTTACTTGTGTTGATCCAACACTTGTCAATTTCTGTCATCAAATGTGTGCAATTTTTTCCGACCCTTTTTAAAAATTTAGAAGGAATTTTCCCCTAGACTGCACATGAAGATAAATATAAGAAATAGCGATGTTAATACCCACAACAAAAGGGAAATGATTCTCCATAAATATTTTCTTAGATAGTTGACGGCAATAATTTTCCAAAAATATAGTTTCAATCATGTAGTTTTTTTCAATTGTTTTGTTTCGAACGATTTTATTATAGCCTCCAACATAGCCAATTCTCATGCATCGTGGAAAGAGCGACTGAAATTTGATATGTGTTAGCTTCCTCACACAAACAAATGCTAATATATCAAAAAATATTTCCATTATCCGGGTCAATCCTTCACAGAATAAAATTGCCTCCCCCCCAAAAAAAAAATTTAGCTATACAGAATCGTAGTTTTGAATCAATTTCGAATTATACGGTATTTAAGTTGAAATTTGTCTAGGCTATGCAAAGTTTTCAACAAATCGGCTTAACCTCTTAAACTGACATTTGCAGCAAATTACTGTACTTTTATCGTCCAATTGTGAAATTAAATTGAGCCATCTCTTCGAGCGAAACTTTTTTTTTTTTTTACAAAATACATCTCCGATTTGAAATATTCGGCAGCATCGTCCTCACTTATAATTCAGCATAAATTTTAATTATTTAGGGGGGGGGGGGGGCTTTTAGAATGATGAAATATAACCGAATTATCCTGAAAATGTGTAGAGGTCCGTATGGAACTGTACTTCACCGTAGCTTTTATTTCAACATTAAATTGCCGCGTTATCAGAATAGATGTTTAATAACTACTGCATCGCTTCACACTGAAGGTTAACTAATGTGGCTGGTCTGAGAAGTTATGTATTTTGTGGTCAAAGGAATTGAGGTAAAAAGAAGAAATCGGATATTTTTAATAGGGAGGCTCAGTTTTATCCCATTATGTACGATAATTTAATTCGATACTAATTTTTTTTTCTAGTCATATCATTGTTTATGGCCGCAACAGAGGAAATGAAATGACAAACCTTTTTGAAAATATTGCTATTCGATTGCACATTTTAAAATTTCTGCATCATATTTACGATATAAATTTAAAACTGTACAAAATTGTCATAATTGCGAAGAGAGCTTATTTTGAGTTAATAGAACATTCTCGGTCATTTACCGTCCCATTCAAAACCAAATCCTTAACAAAATCTTTGAGCACGTATATTTATTACCTTCAATTAATTTCGCATTTCAGATCCTTTTTTTTTAATTTTAACTTTTCGCGACTTCTAAAAAATGGCTACATAACGTTTTATTAATCAAAGGATTCTTGCAACGAATCGATAAATGTCGAGATTTCTCAAAAACAAATCGATATAACTATTATCGTAGAACAGATGCTTATTCAGTTAATTCTATATTTTTATTCAATTATTAAAAAAAATTTATATGTGCAGTTATAAAGCGATGAAGGAAGAAGTATTAATAATAGTTGTTTCTGATCCATTTCTAATACCTTTAATATTTAAATGTTTCTTAAAAGTTCAATAGTTTCTTAAATGAATATATTGATTTCGGTAGAACTAAACATTCTTTCCTCTTCCACTATTAATCATTTGGCTTATTTATAAACTATTATTTATTATTTTTGTAATTAAATGTTAATTTTTTCCCCTAGCTATGTATCGAGTAGTTTTCTCAATTTTTTTTCTTGCTTTTATCTCACCTATGCTTTAACTAAAATGCTTATTTTATTTTTCACTACTACGACAGAAAAGTCTTTCAAGATAGATTAATGTTTAGCCATTTGAATATATACGGTCTGTATAACATTCTAAATTAGTATTCCCCAAGACTAAGTTATTTGCCATTTATATATTTTAGAATTGGAAATGGCTCGATTATGGTATCCTTAATTTCATTCTCATTACTTACAAAGGCCATTTTTTGTTCAGATGCATTATATTGCGAATGACTTTTTCGGACTGAAAGTTTAATTTAAATTTCGGAGTCCTTCGAATTGGAAAATTTTTCCTTATAATGAGACTGTTAACTTCCTATTTTCTTTTAGCAAGTTACTATCTTCAATATCCAAATATTAAGAAATGAAATACAAAATCCTATCAATTGATATCTGCCCTTCATTACACTACGAATACTCAACTCGTTTCTTAATTTTAAAAAGTTGAGTGGCATGCGATTTTTTATTTAAAAGAAACGTTTTTTATTGATGCAAGAGGGAAAATAACCTCCATTTTAAAAGTGTAGAAATAGGAAATGAGATTCGAATTGAACCTTGCATTTCTTGCCAATTAAGACATTTGAATTTTAATTAATCCTCGAGCTAAAAAGAAACCGAGTCAAGTTATGAAAAAAAGTGGCTTGAACTTTTAAGGGGATAATTCCAGGTCATTAACAAATTCAGCGATACAGTGGAATTTAAATTTCTGAATTGAAGGAAGATCTTTATAATTCAATTCTTACAAATCCTATCGTGAATAGTTGGGACTATAATTTAGAATAAAATTCGCAAGATCATTCTTTCTTTTAAAGGAATGAATCTTATACCAAGTTCTATGGTTCCAATTAAATAAGTCACAATTGAATTTAAATTTTAATTCTCAAACGCAACTGTAATTAAAGCTGATCGCAAGATTAGATAAGTTTAATAGCAATTATTATCTAATATTTAAAGAATCAAATTAATAATTCAAACAACATTTCGTTTAAGGTTACAAAAATTCTAATTAAAAAAATTTGTTTAATAATAATTGAAAGATTTAAGGGAAATTTGATGGAAAACAATACTTTGACGAGGGAAACTTATATCGATTTATACTATACACTAGTCTAATAACGAATGCATGAAATGTTCTAAGCTATGGGAAATAAAAGAACACACACACAAGAGCGCGCACGTACTGAAACCACGCAGCAATCGCATGCCAGCTCATAAATAGGCGTCTGGATACGAGAGATGCGGGGTTATAGGAGAGCCCAATGTTGGCTACATAAATTCCTCTTTTTTTCTTTTGTAAGAGGATCGTGAAATATTTCTTCTTTCACAATGTTCATATAAAATAAATACCAATTTCCTTTAAATAACAGAAAAATACAGAAATATTTTTAAAAAGTATCAAGGTATTCATCAAGTCTATTGCCATTGGCAGGATTTAGTTCATGAACAAGTCCAACTTTTTACCCAAGTCACAGGTTAAAAGAAAGAACAAGCAGTAGAATGGCAAAGTATTCAAAGAATAGTCCTCACAGTTTGCCCAAGTCCTTTAAAGATCAATATGCGAAAGTCCATTGAAGAGCAATGTCCTTTCAGAGTTCATTGGAAATTCATCTTTCCAAAAGTCATTCAAATTTTTGCAGAATGTCTTTGTAAATTTTCCAAGGTGATGTTTCCCTCCGGAGAGCGACATTGCATACTCATCGGAATGACCAAGACTCACATCCGTCCAGCAACAGTAATTCCACGTGAAATATGAAAGGAAAAAAAGAGATTAATTGCAACATATAAAACAAGTACAACAATATAATGAAAAGATTCAATAATAATTTTAACAACAATGATTTTCAATAGAAAGTACTTAAGAAAAAGTTTAACAGTTCAATTAGGATGCAACAGTTTGCTAGTATCATGAAGGCAAACATTTTAAATCATTGTCTTTATGTAGTGCTCAGTTTCCCGTTATGATCAATATTGGCCATATTCAATTTTTTCATTGTTCTTTTTGGAGGTTTTGCAATGTTTTGGATGCTTGATGAGGTTTTTTAAATGTATCAACGGAATTCACAACATTCTATTTATGAATGAGGTAACAATTTTTTAAAAAATAAAAGTAACTATTTTTACTTTTAAGATTATTTATAAAATTTATTCTTGAAATGCTTTTTTTGAAGTTGTAACCCAATACGAGCAAAAAATAGGCGTTCTGTTAAATCATTTATTGTAAATTATTTAGGAATTTTCAAATTCTTTCAATTGGAAATCCTACAACGGAGTTGATTGAAAAACACATTTGCTTGTAGGTTTAGTTGGGTAAATTTGAGTCCCATTATAGTATTTAAACGCATTTTAAATATAATGTTTCAAATTATATTTAAAACATAATCTTTACAATGTAAATGATTTTTTATACCAATTATAATATTAAAATTTTTTTAGGATAGTAATTTTTTTTGTTCCTGTGACTCTGAAGAAGATTAACAATAATTTTTCTGATATTAGATTTTAAATATTATTTTTTTAAATTTTATTTAAATATTTATTTTTTAAACAATCTCCATGAAAATGAATTTTGACAAAAAAAAAGATGACACTAAATTTTCTTTTATATTTTATCTAAAGAAATTATAAAAGTGCAAAACGGGTAAGTTTACTTTTGACAAAAAGCTTCTTAGGTATCATGAAAATTCTGCACTTGTTTTGGCGTTTGCACAAGGGTTCAGAGGTACAAATTGGAGGAATTTCTAATCCGAGAGGGTCTGTTTTCTGACAATCTTTCCGAAACGGAAGATGGTTGGAAGATCAAATCGAGATTTCTAACAAACGGAGAAATATCAGTGCAGTATATTTTCCGAGAATCTTTTACTGTTGCTTCTTATGTCACTTGTCATAGACAACCCTCTCATGAAATTGGTAAATTAAGCCAAGAAAGCGTCTCTTGTTTTAGTTTTATCATCTAGGGTCAAGGGAATATCTTAGCTATTCATGCATCACATTCGCTTTCACAATTCCTTTTAAAAGAGAGTGAACATTCACACCCCTCACAGATTGAACACAGGGATAAGAACAACTATGCCCAAACCGGGACGGCACACCATAAGGGACAAGAGCTACACTTATTCCAGGTCGACAGTTGTATCATCGTTAATATGCATAAGTAATTAAGTCAGGATATACTTGAAGTACTTGCCCCCTCCCCCAATTTTTCACCGTACCCACAATTGAAAGTTTTTTCCATTTATGTTCGTGGCGATAAGAAATCAAATAAGCAATCCGGCCCTCTAAAGAGAGACAAATTGGGTTCGAAATTCGACTAACATTAATATTTATAGGACTATATGCTAAATTTCATTCATTTAGTTTTACTGCTATTCACTTTAAAAAAATTAAATCAGTACCGAATTTATCCAATTTTCGTTTGATACCTATATTAGTTTACAATCAGATATTTCTGAATAGATTTTGAACAAAATTGCATAGAATTATACAAAAGCCGTAAACAATTTTGATTAGTCTAACTCAGTGTTTTTGAGTTATCCGCGTCGCAGAAGGACACGATGACAAATATTTCTTTGGTGTGCCTTTTACTTCGACTTAATTCAATCAATTAAAGCGACATTCGAGTCATTTCTTAATAATTTCTAATGGGGGATTTCCTACCAACCAATCATTAAAACCATTTGATTCATTCCTTGTCTTTGACTGACGGCCAATATCGGTCTGCTGACTGGCATTCATAATGCTTGTATTTCAGTCATTGTGTTATCGACAGGCTGACAATCTTCCAATATACGAGTTGTTTGATAAATATTTAGATACAGATCCAAAAATTATTGTTCTGACTATGCCATATACCACATTTCATTCACTTGGATTGTTACGTTTCAGAGCTGTGTTAAAAGGTTTAACTACAACTATAGAGAAGCAGTTTTTAAATAGGCTAAAAATGTAGATATTTAAAACGATGCTACAGAATATTTTAACGAAAATAAATGTATATGAGTTACTGATTTTCACATGATTTTCTTTTAAATTTGTCACAAATGCTTTGAAATGTAAGGAAGGTTTTAGGACAATTAATGAGACGGTTTTTAAAAAATGGAAACAAACTGTATTTATGTTAAAGTATTGACTAAACAATCAATATGGAGGTAGTATCCAAAATATTGTAACGTTTTTAGCGTAGCGGGTTCGGATTGAATGGACTTTGTATGAGGACAGCACAAACAAATTTATTTACAGCTATTTACAGTTATTTACAGGATAATTAATAAAGTAAAAATTTCAGATAAATACAATCCAGCAGTCAACAGTCAATTACAGCGTAAATTCAAGTCTTACGTACGATAAAAACAGACTGCAAAACAGCTATCGTATAGCACAGATACAGTAAATCACAGCGAGCTCAATAACACAGCGTTAACAGGAAACGCAAACACAGCTCAGTAATAACAAGCGAGTCCAGCGAAACGCTTCTCTTCCTTGAGAGATCAACTCTCAACTAACTCGATCAAATCACTATAGCAACTAACTCACGCTGGCTACTCGTCCTTATATAGCCGAGAAGCGCGTGCACCTGAGTCTCGTGAAAATTCTCAAAACATCGCGCACAATCTAGCGGCTACTAGATTATTCCTTTCGCCAAACCAATCAAGCTGGCGCGAGGCTCCTCGCCAAACGTGGCCAACCTTGGCGCGTTTTCGTGCCGCTCGCCCGCTTGTAACAATATCTTTAATGATCTGAAGAATTTTTTCAGTAACCTTTTTCGACTAATTGCAATTAAAATCTGACAAAACTATAGCTGACAAACATCAATAACAAACATCATTTCTGCAAGTAATTGTTTTCAAGTTATTAATTTACGTGAATAAAAATGTACAGGCCAACAATGAGTTGCACCTATTTTCGAATATAGTTCAAAATTTCTTACGAATTTACAATGTAGATGCCATACTATATATTATTAGAATTCAAATGTTTTACACTTTTAAATTTTGAAATTATGGAAGAAATTACTCTATACAGATAAAAAAAATCAAAATTCTAAGAACAAATTTCATTTAAAGTTTATACAAATGTACAGAATTGGTACACGCAAATTTCCGCTCTCATACCCTCAAATATATATATATATTTACTTATCGTATTTATAGAGACAACTCCATTAACGTACCCTTCGGACTCGGGGGACTATAAAAAAAACCTAGATGATAAATTCTTTGGGTTGTAATAATTCCTAAATTCTGTATATGAAAAAGTAACCAGCGGAAGTGGTCTCCTCAGAACTTTCTCGCGTTAAAAATTTTATCTTGAGATTGCTTTCCATAGCAGTGACGTACAATAGTTACCTTTGGTGTTAATTTCTAATTTTTTCTTAAATCTATCCAGTCACCATCGGCAGATTATTCGGAGATTCTTTCCTGGCCTGCGGTTAATAGTATCCGAAAATGTTTGTGTTTCCGATATTGCTTTCCACTCGATTACAACAAAAAAAATTGCCCCCAAAACCACATTTGTAGTCACAAAATCCCATACCAAATTTGACGCATCTAAATAACCCAGTTTTCGAGTTATCGCATTAATATATGTTTAAAATTAGAGAGCGACAGATAATCAACCTCTTAATGAGAGATGTCTACACTATAAATTCAAAATTTGAGAGATGTCTACACTATAAATTTTAAATCAGGATATAAAATTTAATTCCATCTAGACCACTCGATTCGTAGTTATCGTGCTAACTTGTAATGGAAGAGCCGAGCAGACATACCTCCTACATACGAAATTTGCGCATATTGATAGAAATATAATTTCGTAATAAAGATCGCATACAAAATTTCTTTCGTCTAGCTAGCTAAAAATGTTTGAGTTATCTTTGTTACAGACTGATGGACATTTTCCAAAATTTGGTTTTTCGAGCACGCAGGTCTAAAATGCAAAGATTTATCAAAATTTCGTTGTCCAATTCTTTGATGATTATTATATTTCTTCTATAACTACGTATACAATTTTTTTTAAAAAAAATTTACTTTTATCATTGGTGATTGCATTATTTGATTTAATGAAATTAATTTGAATATCATTATAAAAATAAAAACATTTTTAGAGTATACAAGGGCGCAGAAATTTTATTAAGTGATAACCGTTTTCTTAGGTTATATAAAATTCTTTAAAAAATGAAATCAGGGTAATCATAATTATAGTTTTAGAATTTTCAGAACTGCAAAAATAGTTTTACGAAATAATATTTTCTGGAGACATAGCTGGAAAACAACACCAAAAAGCCTTTTTAATATTTGGTTTTTGACGAGGTGAAAAAATGAAAGGGACTGCTGAAGTTTAGTAAGGTGGAATGCAACTCCCCTCTTCCACCCAATGCATTGAATAAAGGAAAAAAAACATTTCAATAAATGTATATATTTAGCTTTTGCCTTTGAAATATATTAAAAACTCATTTCTTAAATTTAAGCGAAGTTATCAAGATTTAATTATAATATCTCAAGTTTTTACTAATGAGATGAATTACAATGACGAATTCGTAAAAATGTATAAACAAAAGAATTTGTTGAAAAACAATGGTTACCAAAAAACCAAAAACCATTTTGCATAATTTCTGATAAACTTGTCATACCAGAGAACTCTGGCGTAGAACAGTTACTAAACTGAATGTTAATTTTTCAGACGAATTTAGTATTTTTACTGAATCTATCGTGTCTTATTCTTGGCGGGTTTTGGAGATGAATCTCTTGGCATGCCATTAATAGAATCCGAAAATCAAATTGCACTTTAGACACGTTTTTCTGTGGTATCAGAAGATTCGACACAAAACTGAATTTAGTCACAAAATCCCATACCTAATTTGATGAATTTAAATAATTCTATTTGAGTTACCACGTTTATACGTTTCTTTAAGTACAGACAGACACCAAGTGAAATCCTCATTGAATTTAGTTCAATATTCAACAGATGTCTAAACTGTAGACAATAAACCTGAATTTAACTTATTTAGATATCTTCGTTTTGTAGTTATCGTGCTTGCCGTATTCAAACAATTACACAAGCAGACTTTCTCTGAATGGATTTTACTCAAAAGTTTGATAAAAATCTGCATAAGTATAAAAACCGTCTAATAAATCTCCTCCATCTAGATCAAGTGTGTTGGAGTTATCCTTGCGAGAATTCTAGTTTTTTCACCGCTACTAGAAAGTTTAAAAAAATGTATACCTCACTATGATACTGGTAGGGGCAACAAAGGATATTTTTCATATTTGAAAGTTGGATGTATCAATATTTCTAAAGACTAGGATTATATTAGGAAATTGCTCGTGAAAACACATATTAAGCTCTGACTTAGTCAAAAATCTGTAATATATAGAAAAGAAAGTATGACCCGCTACGGTCTTTTTGCATTCGAATTGAAAAACTATTTCGAAGAAAGATAATTGAAATAGATAATATTTTCGAAGTTTGAAACAACTTTTGATCTCAAACTATCTAAAAAAGAAGGCACCCTTTTAAAAGTACTATTTTTATGTTATTATTCAGCGATTTTAAACTGAATGAGAGTCTCTTGGATTTTGAAGTAGCACCAACTAGGCTCAATAGTAATACTTAGCTATATACTCATCACATTCTCTTGCACCTTCATACACCTCACAGATAGTACACAGAAGAATAACCATGTCCGAACCGGGACTTTAACCCAGAATGGCCAGATCAAGAGGAAAAAGCGTTACCTATGTGCCAGCAAGCCGGTATCATTTTTGTACATGAATTAGCATAGTTCAAAAACATTGAACTATGCCCTTTAAGTGAATAAAAAATATTTCAACGTAATTCAAGGGGCACAAAATCTTTTGCATGCAGTAATAAGAAAAAATAAAGTAGAAACACTTAAAGTGCTCTAAATTCAAACTTTTATTCTAAATGGCGATCAAACAAATAACCAATTAGAAGGACCGATAATAATTGTATTAATAAAATCGCAAAAACCTGTAATCGTTCAAAGTATTAAATAAAAATATATACTTCAGCATATTATATAATGATAGCATAAATATATCAGGACTTCTGTCTCGCTAATGCCAATCCTTGTCACAAAAACACAATACCACTTACTAAAAAGTATGTCCCCGAAAAAGAAAAGGCTACGAAATGCATTTTCGGGGTAAACAGTAAAATTTGCTTTTATGCGATTTTTTTAATGCGATAGTTTTATCCAGATTGTATATAATTAAGGATTCATTTTATAGCGAGATTAAAAATAAATAATATTTTTGTTTCTGCTTATATATAGTTTTAATTATTTTAATTTCAGATAAGTATTCCCTTAAAATGAATAATTGTAGCAAAAAAGGGAGGGAGAAAAGCAATTATATTAAAAACAAATATTCTAATATTAGACAGACCAGCTGACGGTGAAGGAAAACGAAATTAATTTAGGTGAATCCACTATAAGAGTTACACAAAAACTTATGATTAAAATAAACGAATCTATTAATAGTGCAACAAACGAAAGCAGTAGAAGAGCATTATATTGAAGAAAGAAATATTGCAATAGAGATTCAATAAAGACTTTTGGGTTTTGGACTAAAGATACAGATGAGACGATTGCTAGACAATATTTCAAACAGCTTAGAACGTTAGTTCGACATCCTCTTTAGGAAACCTAAAATTTTCCCCCAAGCAATGGCCGGTTTGCTGGATTTTAACAAAGATGCGCACTTCACATTGTGAAGATTACAAGGCGAGGCAGCATCCGCCGATGAGACAGCTGCTAAGAATTATTATAAAGTACCAGCAAAAATCACTGATGATGTCGGATATCGCACAGATCCAAGTATTTAATGCAGATGAAACTTTGGAAACAGATGCACGGTCGAACACTGCCAAGCATGAAAAAATTTAAGGTGGTTTTAAAGCTGCAGTAATGCATCTGATGTAAAAATGATAAAACATTACAAACAAAGCTTTGCACCCAGCGCGCTAAAAGACATAAGTTTAGCTGAATATCCAATAAATTTCATAGTCAATAAAAAAAAGCTTGAGTCACATTAGCTGTTTTTACAATTGGTTCAACAACTGCTTCATACCTAGAGCTGTAAAATACATGGCAGAGATGGAACTTCCCTTTGAAGTGTTGTTGATTGCCCTAACGTACAAATAGTGTTTTTACCACCAAATACATTGTAGAGTCATTAGATCATAGTAAAATTGCAAATTTTAAGAAACATGTGCAATGCACTTCAGCCACATTTTGGAAAAAACTAGATAAAGACGGAAAAGGCCTGACTGAAGTTTGAAAAAAAAATTCTCAATTTTAGAATGCATAAACCACATTAATACAACAATTGGCCAAATAAAAACAACATACATAAAATTTGTATTGGAAAACCATCTGACCTGAATGCTTCATTAATCGAAATATAGCGTCAACACGTCCGCGTTTTTATCAGAAATTTCTGCACTCGGAAATTAGAGGACATATCAGCGGAAAAGGCGTTGGCAGTTTCAGCAAAAACAAAACAATCTTGTCGAAATGATTGAGATTGAAACCGTCATTGACAGTGACAAAATCAATAATTTGTAAGATTAAGAAAACCGACGAGAAAAACCGGATTCTATTACAGCGTACAAAATACATGCAGGGATCCAGCCTGTCCACAAAATCGGAAAAGCATTGTTTTAAAATAAACACCCATTCCGAAAGAAGTTTTACATTCCAAAAAGAGTTTCTATCATGCATATCTGGCTAACGTAATTGTATACAAGTAACTTACCAATTGACCATCGTCACAAAAATGGATCACTGACTTTATGGTGCTAAAAAACACAATTTGAATTGTATGAATAATTGTTGAATTGTTGCTCTGAATGTAAGTGATGAAAGCAATTTTGAACTTTCAAGAAGATGCGCGTTTTGGATTACAAGTTGCAGTGAATTATGTTATGACCATTTTGAAAACTTCTCCATGAATATAATGGGAAAATGAAATATTAAAAAAAGTTTCCATGTGTAATTTATTTTGTTTGGAAGCACTTTCTCAAGTATTTCGTAAATAATTGTCGTATTTTCGAAGTGCGCCTTTTTTTAAGCGGCCCCTCTCCGGCGTATAAAAAATATGTAGTATGTCGTACAAAGTTATTTATCACATGTAAGTATTTATTAAATTTTAGAATATAATTTTTGTACTGTTTCCTTTTATATGATCCCTATCTACCACATAAAATCAGATTTTACTTTAATTTAAGAAAGAAAGCACATTTTCCCCCAAGCCTGGACGTTTTGGTTTTGCTGAATAAAAGATAATTGAGGACAAATTCTAATCAAGTTAAAAATAATTCAAAACAGCTGTTAAAATACATGGTAACAACACATTTTCGTTTGTTATGATTATCTAGAAATAATCCAGCTTCACTTGACTTAAACCAAACAAGAATGGTTTTTCCGAAACATTCTCCCGTACACCGAATGAAAACGTAATATCATTCCGTAAAAAATGTCTAACTTTCGACCAAGCTCTGAATGTAACGAATTTTGGATTTCTTTTTTCCGAGTTAATACAGGAAATCTGCCAATCTGTCAAAGTTTGAGTAATATCTGTTTATAGGAAGACCGTCTATCCGGCCTTTTGAATATAAATTAATAAGCTAACTATAAAAAGAATAGAGAATTAGATAAGATTCGATACACAGATTCAACATCTCTAGTGCACACCAAATGACAAATTTTGAGCCAAATCTTACTATAGATTGACTGTCTGTCGGTCTGTACTTTAAAAAAAAGGAAAATGCGATAATCAAAAGCGTAGCTGCCAAAAAAAAAATATATCAAATTAAATTTTTGTATGAGAATTGATAACTACAGGTGCAGTTTTGTGTCCGCTTTTTGCTTTAATAGATTGATTGAGAACATTATCTGAAACTAAAATTCGAATTTTGGATACTATTAAGGCATGCCAGGTATTAATTGCCTAAAGAACTCGTCTAGTGTCACACTGGCGCTGTATTCGCGCTAAATATTAACATTTCGTAACTTGTATGCCAGTGCCATGTAAGGTTATTCTCTGGCATAGCAAATTTATGGCAGAATATGCGAGTACGTGTTGTGGAGACCACGCTTGATAGCTCCTTTTTGTATTGAAATTTCAAACGCAAGCTAATGACGGCATCCAGTCCAGATCGGCTGGTGAAAAAGATAGGCGACTACATGCGGAACAGTGTAACTTTCCTAAAGAAATCAACATTATCTAATCATTTAGTCTATTTCGTAAAGCAAAAGCGAGTTTCGAATGATTCTCAAATAACATGGAGTTAGTCATGGCAACTGTTCTTTTTATTATAACATACTTCATCCATTTGGATGCCAAATGAACATCACAAAGCGCTGCGTTCACTTTCAGAGCCGATAAACAATTTTTAAATACTCATAAAATCAAATTCATTGATAATTGAACTGTGCATGAACATGGAAATATAAAAAAGTATTCTGAATTTTTAAAAGGTTTTCTGTTAATTAAATACGGATTTAACTTTTTTTATAACTATATAAGAAAATTTCTGGTTCAAAAAATGTCTTCATATTTCAGTATCCAAGAACATATTTAAGTACCAACCGCAAAGTTTCATTAAATTTTTTAATTAGCCTTTAAAAATTTTGAAGTAAAAAGTCTGGCTTTTTAGATTGTGTGGGAAGAGTCTACTATTTCGCCTAAAAGATATTAACATTCTTCGGTGAAACAAATTTTCTCCCTTCAGTTGAAAAAAAATCGGCAGAAGGCTGAGTGATTTTGAATATTGCGATAACAAATACGACAAAATAAGAACAGCTACTTTCGACCAGGATTTGCCTCCTTACTGTTGAAATAAAGTGCAAAAGAGATTCGAATAAATTTACAAAAAGTTCTTTAGGTATTTTATTCTCAAACAATTTCGCAATAACTTTTAAAGAGGTGTACAGAATTTTAATACTTACCAGATATTTTAAATGCAAAACTAGTAAAAGGTAATATTTAAAAAACTTATATAAACCTTACTTACCTTCAAAAAGGAAGAAAAAACTTGGAACTGATTTATAAAATTTTACAAAGCAAAAATATACAATAGAATCCTATTCTTAAATATACATATGCAAATACGAATATTTTAACGTAGTTGCCGAACTGCACATGTGTAAGCATGAAGAATTCTCGCTCTAATCAATGTCACGATCCCTACCTATGTCGTTCCATCGTTCTTCTCGTTTCGTTGGAAGGACTCCCTCGACGCGACAATCCCCGGGAAGGAGACGCAACGATCGCGCATTGTTGGTCGAGCAAGGATTTCTCTTTTTGCCACTCTGTTTATAGGATGGGAAGGGGTGAAAGTTTGTCATTGCACTAAGATGGAAAGAAGTTGTACACTATATATTAATGATACGCACATTCGTGATTCTTCATTAACAGCTTGCTTTAGCGGTTGACATTTGTAGGTAAAATACTGGATACCCATCAGCGGCGTAGCTAAAATAGTGATAAAGTAAAGAGGTAGATTTTAGGGCGAAATGAAGTCAGATGTTCGTCCAGAGGCAGTGCAAAGTTCAAAATAGAGTTCAAATTACTGAATAATTTTTGATTTGACGATGTACTTAAATGCCTCACTCCTTCTTATGTCAGCTTTAGAAGGTGGGGGTGGGGGTGCGAGCAGTTGGCTCCATTTACCTCAGGACAGTTAATTTCATGGCAGTCGATACTTTTAAGCTGTGAAAAAAAAGCTTTTTTTTAACTACTTATAATTTCTTCAAATTTTGTCGTTAAAGATCCCATGAAACTTAGCCGCTGATGGGCTGTTGGAAATTGTACTTATTTGGGTTAAAAAATCTCAAAAGAATTAACAGAATTTTGTCAATAAAGGCATAAAGCTGAAGGTATAGAGTTTAAATCTAGCAACTTATTACAATATATTTTCTGGAATTTCGTTTCTTAATTCAACTATTAAATAAAAAAATATATAACTTTTCCCATTCCTTCAGCTGCATTATTGTTCATTTAACCATTTATGGACAACAATTTTTTACCTAAGGGATAAATTTCTTTCTTTTTTCGACGTCGGAGTTCTACCTTTCCCAGCTTGGTGGCAACACTTACTGCTGCCGGCAGGTACAAATGTGCCGAAAACGGCACAATGGGCTATTGTGTAATAATAACTCACTTAGCTAATGAGGCAAAATGATTCTGGAGGTATGTGCCGAATTCGGCACACCTGACGTTAAAGGGTTAAAGATGATTTGACCACTAACAAGCGCAATTATGAAACAAAACAGCAAATTCGGTGACTTCAATCAATTGAATGAAAGAGGTATTTTCGAGAATAAAAAGATGTTATTAATCAGAATTGTACAGGCTTTATAAATACTGAACAAACGGTACAGAAACAAAATATTCAAAATTCATTTCTTTCAATTTTCTTTTCCTCTCATTCTAAAATGATTTGAATAAAATGGTCATATCATAGTCAAAAGTCAAGTCGATATGAACAATATCGTCTGATGTAAGCAATAAATCTAGCCTTGATTGTTGGTGTCATTAAGACGATATGAACAATAGGTCTACATAGATTCACTTAACCTATGGAAAAGCTCCCGGGTATCTTCGGAAATTTGAATCTTAATGACTGAAATTCTGTGACGTTAATATAAACCAAACAAGATGATAAGCAAAGAAAGCTTCTGAACGATTTACCACAGAAATCGTTTCGTGAAGCATGTCTTATTTTTCCACAATGTTTTTGTTTTATTTTGTGCTTAGAAGAGAGTAACTTAAATTAATAAAGAATCTACAGGTCAATTTACGGCACCATATAAATAGCAAAATTCAATAAATCTCATAATCCAAGTTTTTCGTATTTCCAACGTTTAACGTATTTTCTCTCTTTTACAAATAAATAGGAGAGGGTAGTACTTCCTTCGTATCATATGAGATCTAAATCGGATCGTTAAAAATGCATTTAAATGGTTTTGGAGTAGCATTTCCATTTAAAATTGTCAAACAAGTTTGTTACTCGGTATAGGAATTTGAAATTTCTTTTAACCGTTAATAAACTTTGAAATATATTGTATGTTTATATTTTAATTAATTTTCAGATCAAACTATTTCTTTCTACTGGTGAAAATGATAGAAGTAAAACAAATAAAGTTTGACATAACTAGAGAAGAAATGAAATACTGCTTTTATTTGAATTTCAGGGGTAGCTTAAATGTTATTCGATAATCTTTAGATTGAATAGGCAAAATATTCTGCTCAATCTATTTGCCTTACAGCTAAGTTTCAAAAACATTACTATATAATTGAATAAATTTTGAAGAACTGCCATATATCTTATCTATCATTAACAGACAGATTTTAATTATTAAACGATGCAGAATTTTTAAGCGCCAGTTTAACTGGCGCAAGACAAATAACTTTATCGATTTGTCACTCGCTTATAAAATTGTCAAATATACATTACAATTCATGTTTACATTTTTATATTCGGCTTAAACTTCATTCGAATATATTTCTATGCTGGTAAAAGAATCGGAGAAATGTAAGAAATCGATTCAAGAGAATTCAGTGTTTAAGAAAATAAATTCATATTGATCAGAAATAGTTTTTATAAATAAATTCGTATATAGTCAATTTTATTTCCATGCTCAAAGAAACTGATTTAATTTGAAAAACAATATGCATTCTGATTTCCAAGTTGAAATTTTAGCAATTTGCATTTAATAAATAGATTAAATTGTTTGAAACATTTCTATATTCAAAAAAATTATTTAAAACTTCCGCAAAAAAAACCCCGAAGAAAACAAAATGAAACCTATGATCGCAAATTTCAAGTTATCATGTAAAAGTATTATTATATTTTATTTGACAATTAATTTCAGTCAATAATCTTATCTTGAAGAAGTTAAAGTAGTTCAAAAATCTAGTTTATTAGAGTGATCCATTAATCACAAACTGAATATAGAATTGGTACAGTGTTTATTGCATAGAATACAGTAATACATCATCATTATTCACTAACAGAATCTGGTATTAATCTGAAATTAAATTTTAAAAAAGAAAATGAAATCTTTGATAGCAAATTTCAAGTTACATTATGTTAAAACATTGTTATTTTTTAAGTCATTAACCAATTTAAACTGGTTTGAAACAATCGCGAGACTTTTCTCTATACATCGATATATAATAATGTTTTTTAACTCATTTTCTAGCTAGCAAACAAAGTTTTGAGCTCGACCGATTTTGGGATGAAATAACAGCCGAGATATAGTTATTCATCAGTCTTTTAAAAACTCCCCTGCCATCAAAGAAACATACGTCATAATAAAGCAATACTGGTAAAAAAGGTAAAAAAATTCTTCAACCGATAATTTCTGGCAGCCCATGATCTTTATTTTTAGCCTGTAAATTTCGGTGACATCAAAACCTCCTAACCAAAACATTATGTTCTTACAATATGAGAAAAAAATAACGAAAATGTGATTGACATATATTACGCATCTATCAAGAAAGTTGAATTCTTTCGACACGGAAAACTCAGATTTAAGAAGAAAAATTATGATGGTATGGTTTGAATATATTTTAAAGTGACCCTGAAGTTAAGAGCCAATATTTGATTCCAAACAAGCATGCAGAATAGCTTTTCTAGCAACCCTACCACTGAATTCTTCACAAATAATTAACAGTATTGTGATGCACACCTGCTACTTTGGAAATTAGATACTAATATCTCTGGACAACTGAAGGCAGATTTCAATCGATGGTACGCGAATTCTCTTCTACAGAGATCTACATATTTAAATCAACAATTACTCCCTGCATCAGAAAATATTTATTTCAAATGCTTTTAATTTAGCCAAATAGAACGTAAAGATACATAATAGCAAATGGCGATAATGTTTCTTAAAAAACTATGAAAACCACGCATATTGAATAAAAATCGAAAGAAAAAAACTCCAAAAAGTTGGAATTATATAAGTCAATTTAAGTATCATTGTCATAATATAAGTACAGAGAACTTAAAATTATTAGAGAAAGTAGACAATTGAATCTTGAGCTCAAAAGAATTTTTTTTAACTATTCGAATTTTCATTATCTAAAGTTCGTTTCAAATCTTTAAAGGCTGAAATTTTTTGAATATTCCCCTCTCCTACAATATTGCTGCACAAAATAACGTCTAATTAGAGAGCTGTCGAAAAGAGGTTTAGTTTTTTCTCACAGTGATAAAGATGTCTTTATTGCCAATAGACATATAGACATTTACCAATAGACATTTTAATGTGTCACGAATAGACATATTGTTACGAATAGACATATAGACATATTGCCAATAGACCAATAGACATTTTAATGTGTCACGAAATGTAATGAAGACACTTTTTAATCCCGACCGATAGTTGCAATAGTGTTGGAATTCCTGGCCTCACCATAACGTGATGTAACACTTTCGCGCAAGCGCATTGGTGACGTCAGAGGAAAAATCCCATGATCCCACAGTAACAGCTGTGAGTTTCAGTTTGGGTTCGAGTGTTTAGTGTAGTAGCTTTGGTTGGATTCGGAGCAAGACCGGATCCAAAGATGGTTGTATGCAATGTGAATAATTCCTACAACTAAAATGATATATGTATATATTTGTAAATAATTATCTCTGCCTGTGCCCTCGTCCAGCAAATAAAAAATAAATAGATGAAAACGAAAACCCTGGACTAGTGCTTTCGATGTTGTGTTCTCATTCACGTTGGAATACCTCGATTCTATCTGATTTAGAAGTTCCCGGAACGACAAGGTAAGAGTGAATTTACTCTTACATTTCGATAATTGAATTTGGGGCTTAGAAATCCCAAAAAGTAGAATGCAACAAACGACTTTCAATTTTTATAAATGAGCAAAAGTTTCACATAAACCATGCTTTTATTAATAAATTAATCGCCGCAGGTTAATAATTTTACAGTTTAGGATATGTGTTACAATTCAATAAGAATAGACAAATAAATTTTAATCCATTTCTTCCCCGTTTCTATGCCTTATTCTAACGATGAAATTTATTTAAAGAACTGATACTTAACAAATTAAGGTTTTCTGAGAAAAAGAGGTTATGTTGAATAGAAATTGGATATTTTATATAATGAACCGCCATATAAGTCCCCCTAAATGAGTTAATTTGAAAATTCAAGCTTAAATGTACACCTTTTTCTCCAACGATTTAATCTGAAGAAATTCTTTGCCAAATGATATTCCTTACAATATCTGAGCAAACACAAAAAATTGAATTTATTTTTTCAAATAGCACTAAAAGGAAGGACTTTTTGTCTTTCTTTTTTCGTTCAGCTGCATAATTAGGATAATATGGCATAATTAGGTTAGCATTAATGCAAATGTATAATTACAATTTTCCACAGCTTTTTCTCAATTGCTTTGAGGAACTTAAAAGTAGTAGCAGCCCATTTTAATTATTCAGATAATAACTTATGAAAGAAATGTTAAAAATTCGACACTTTTTATACGTCTAAAAATGCTTCTAAATTTAAGTTTTTGGTTTTGAGCAAATACTCACAATTTTTGAATTCTTTGGTATAGGATCAAATATTATAACTGAAATTTTTTTCGTGTATTTTCTGAAATACAAGCATTCAAAAGAATTGCTCAGGCTTTTTTTCCCTGCCTAATCACTAAAGAATAATCTTACATCGTATACAAGAAAGTTACTATTAGCGCATTCAAATCGAGTTTTTGCAAGGCGGCTGTAACACGCCTCAATCGTTCTCAGCATTTTAAAACTTTTAAACTCTTTGTAAATGACTACTTGTATGAATTAATATTTTTTGTTCTAATGTAGTGAAAAGAGAAATTTTCGCAGACAGGAGAAGATGACGAAAGGGTTAAAGCTTCAAATTATTTACAAATTGTATTCCTAGAATATTCGTAGAACATTTTTTTACCCATGTTCGTAACGCAAACACATTAAACTCCAAAAATGAAGAAATAGCAAAAGAAATTAAAAACATGCTAAAAGAATGTTTTCATAACTTAAAATTAATACAACCTGATCAGTTTCACTGACCTTTTTTGGTGTTAAAGTCTCTAAGATGCATTCTCTAATTTTTTTAATTGTTAGAATGGCATTTTATTTCCAAAAAAGGAGTAAACGATTTATTTGCTTAAAGAATATTCATGTTAAATGTTTAGCAATGGGATAAGATCATGCACCATCAAAATATACAGCTTGAACACAAACTGCATTTTTGTTCCCGGGATTGAAATAAAACAGGCAGTTCTCTTCGAGTAGTGGATCGCTTTTAATTTTCTAATATCAATTTACACAAATTATCGTCATTTTGATCGAACAAACTTCTTGGAAAATGTTATATTTCTGTGTTTATTGCATGAAAACTTCAGTTTTATACTTTCATTTTAATTTTTGACTAAAATGGAGAATTCTTAATTAAAACTGACAGTCATATTTACAATAACAAAGAGAATATAACAGCAGAGGGGTATGTAAGTATCCTTTACCCAATTTTTATTGAGACATACACAGAAAAATAATCATACTTTTCTTTTTCACTGCGTGCAATAATATTAAAAGTGTAGTTTTATATTTTATTTTAAAAGGCAAGCAAAAAAATGCGACCGAGAAAGAATGTAATCTTAAATGGGAACTTTTTTTAAAAAAATATATCTATTAAATATGGAAATTTTTTGCCTAAAAATACTAGATAAAAAGTACTCAAATTAAATTTTTTAGTTTTAAATTTGTGATTAACAATTTAATGTTGGGTGATGCTGCATGTATACAATACAACATATGGTTACTATATTCGTCAAAGAAACAAACGTCTACTATATTTGAAAATAGAGCCGTTTCTTCAATATAAAAACAATTTCTCATAAAGTAAAAATCATAATATATTAGACATGTAAATAATTAATTCAAGAGCAGCCTGCAGTCCTTTAAAAATTGCATGGAAAATACATTTTCATAATTAGAGCTACAAGTGAATGAAATATGCGGCGTATCGAATACAACGCCCTTATCAGACGCTTTGAGTCTAGATGTGCAATATTAAATTATGCATTGAATAATTGTGCCAAACAAACCCATTTCTCCTCTCTTTTTGGATGTTTCAAGTACAGAATATTATTCTCGCTCCTGTATTTGTTTAGAAAACTATAAAAAAAATTACTTTTAATAAATTTGGCCAAGTGAATCACAATTTTACCAATGCAATATTTTGTCAAAATATTATTTTAAGGTTAAAACAAAAATTGTGTAGGAAAATGCGTGCGTTTCTTACACTTTAAAATAGTCATTTTTAATATTCAAGGTTTACAGGAAATTAATAGTAAGAAAAAAAAATCATTTAATGCATTAAAGCTTAATTATCCTATCTAAAGTGGAATTCATTCATAATTATTCCGAATTTAGGAAGGAAATCTGGAATAAAATCTACAGAAAAGGACTAAATACTGTTGTAACCAATTTCAATATAAATTCTTAACTGAATAAAATTACTTATTAATATGAAGTATTAAAAAATCTCTCTGGTCAGAACATATGCTTAGATGTTTAAAATTCCTTTATATGAATTTTAAGTTGTTTCAAAGCCCATAATAAAAAGTCTTTTAAGATTTTCTGAAATTCAATAATAGTATAAAAGCTGTATATAAATGATCTATATGAAAAAGAAATAAATTAATGGCCCCATTTTAAAAATTATCACTTAACCAAGATGAGACTAGAAATGTAATTAACAATTAAGGCTCTCAAATTTAAACCTCATTTTTATTATTGACAACACAACACAGAAATTGTCAATTTCAAATTTTTTTGAAAGGAATAGAAATAATGTTCATAAATTATTCAATTAGAAAATTTTGCATAAGAATAAATAGAAACTTTCATTCATCTAAAGCAATGCGTTCTAATTAAAATACTTAATCATCTGCCTATGAATCAAGAAACTAATCAGACTAGATAACTATTCATAATAGTAATTAGTATTTTCATTGTAAAGTTTGTCCTCATAGACGTAAAAGGAAGGCGTTTTTATTCATTATTTAACACAATTACCCTAAATAAGGTTTATAAAAGGGACAAAGAAGTTTGCCTTAGGAAAAAACGGACGCTACTGATGTTCTGAAGATATCTGGAAAAGAATCGTAATCCAATAAAACTCATAGTACATACTAGATTCAAACTTTCTTCTTGGAAAAGATTTTTTAAAAAACTATAGAACTGAAAGTATCTCAAGAATTTTAGTTAATAACCCGTACCATATAAAAATGAATGAAATTACAACATTTCATACTGCCTGCCATATTAGCGAACATTATATTTCAAGCACTGTAGATAGTTATCAAACTATATGCCGAACTAGCAACATAGGAACCAATTAAACGAAGATTTATTTGCATATTTCCTCGAATTATTAAGCTTTGATCTAAATATTCTTAACCTTCTAAATTAAATAACGCGTTCGACTTGAGACATTAAATCCTATAGTATAAGGTTGCTTGAAGTGAAACATTTTAAAGGGATCTTTGCGTTCTAAACTAATGTTATCTCTTAATTGCAGATTGGAAACTAAGAATTCAGTGATACAAAAAACGAGTTCGACTCGTCATTGTATATAAGTGGTAATGTTGAATCGGGCACTAGACATTTCTTTAAATGCAAAGATATATTTAATCGATGACAAAGGCAAATCTAATTAAATTCCTTTTTCTACTTTTCAAAATAATAATAGAGAACTTTAATCGATTCATTTTATTTAATCGATGATAGAGAAATGCTCAATTAAAACAAATGCATTCTTCTGATTCTTTTCTCTCAAATACAAATTTTCCCTTTTTTTGTGACTTACTACTTCTAACTTTACTTCAGCACTTAAAAATAGAAGTAACATCAAATTCAGTACGTTTTACACAGTAAAAAAGTTCTGAATTCTAATTTGATTTAAGATGTTCCGATGCAATTAATATTGAACAGAGAAACATAATATTCGAAATTGAAAAAGGGAGGTTTCGTACAGATCTTCAAAGTGGTCTTTCTTCTACGTTATATTCAGAACTCGCAACACACCGAATAACTTTCTACAAAACTTTCCTGATGTGAAATCTTTCTCATTTTACTTATACAATATTCAGTTTAATGAATTTGATAAATTATACAAAGAGTGAACTGTAGAGTAGAACTGGATTTGGTGGAAAAATTAGTTTTGTGAATATAGACAAATGCCCATTTATTAAATACTCTATAGGACATTTTATGCCACTATGAATAAGAGAAACTTGTCAAGAGTAAATTTCAAAATTAAAGTGTAAGAAACAATTTAGCTGTCTCCATTACGATTAGACAGCGATTCAAAATATTTTTCACTCGCCGACAATCCATTAAAAAGTGTGGTTCTCGCTGTAAATACAAAGTTGCCATTACAGCACTTTAAAAACAAAATTCATGCATCTTATTTACTTTTATTGCATGAATAGGATAATTTTTGTATACAATAATTTAGAAAAAAAGGTTGCACAAATAGTCAATCTTAGCATTTAAATTTATAGGCCATAATTATGAAAATTAATATATACGTTAAAAAATTACGCTTTAACTTTCATTATTACATAGTTAAATATAAAATTTATAATGAAAATGAACCATTCTTCGATTCAATCCATTCAGGTTCTTTAATTTTCTATTTCTTCAAGATTCATAACTGGCCAAAACTTATACATAAATATAACAAAATCTAAACAGGTTTCAAAACTTTTCCATTACAACGTAAATAAGAGTCTAATTTTAAACAATTAATTACGAAAAAAACTGTATATTTTTAAAAATTTAAGGTTGATCCCTTTTTTAAGAGGTCATTTCAAAATGTCAGTTTAAGATTCCAAAATTTTTTTAAGTACAAAATTGTCTGCCACTGCACGAATAAATTAAAAACGACGACACATTTCAAAATTATTTCATTAAAATTCAATTTTAATGATTACATATATAACGCCAGTCAATACATATTAGCGAATTAAGAGAAAAAAAAAGCTAAAAATATTAGTTATAAGAATGAATAATATAAAGTAACATTGATAAATATAAATTTAGTCGCATTTAAATCATACAGAAACATCAACTAACCACAGCAACAGATGCATCATAATTTTTAATAAGGTTAGAAATCCTATATTGTTTGAAATTTCATTTAGCATTTTTAAATAAGAATAAAATTACATCAATATCTAGTACGTTTGAATTTGGAGTACATTGAAATCTTTTATGGCAGTCAATTTTTCAAATGAGTTATACATATTCAACCTCTAAATAATATATATTTTATGTATATATTCTTAATATAACGCAATTCACATAAATTTAAAATATACATATTGATAGAGCAAAAAGGGAGTTATACATTTTTTTTCTCCCTCAATTTTCTTTGTTTTTTTATACATATTTTTTTTTCAATCTTCTTTATCATCTTTATGTACTTTTTTTTTCTTTTCACTCTTTCTTTCTTTTTTACATGTTTTAAATATATTTTTTTTCTTTTTTTTCTTATTATGTATATTTTTTTTTCAATTTTTCTTTATATTTTATAAATATTTTTTTCTTTTTTTTCCTTAATACTTTTAAATATTTTCTTTATTTTTCTCATTAAAACAGACAAAATAATAACTCTGAAAAAATTTTAAGCATCAAACTAAGCTTATAAATAAATAAATTTAATTACATATAAAACAATAACTTTCAATTTTGAAAGCACGGCAAAAGTTAAACCAAAATGTACTGTAAAGGTCAATTTAAATTCATACTAGAATTGCATGGCTTCCATTTCTAATTTGACATATACTCAAAATGAGTCTTCTCCGAAATGTCACAAAATTTTAAAATTTTCATACTTCATTTAAAACATTTTTTTAAAGAATTTAAATAAATATTAATGTTAATGTTAAGATGACAACGGATGTTAGTTAGACATTCGATTAATTCTGTTCACCCAGAATACTTCTTGACTTAATTATTTTGTGAATATAATTACAGATTTTGCCAAGAAGATAAATCTGGAGTGATTACTTTCCGAGCAGCTAGGTCCATGCAATTCATTTCAGCGTATATTAAATGGAGACTTTACACAGTACTTACAGTTATTTAAATACAAAGATATAATTACAGACTGAGATACCAAAATGAAAAGCGTTTCAGTTAAACAAATTCGTAAATGTTTAAAATAAAGAGAAGTATCAAACATTAAATGAAAAGAAATAAGCTTTTTTTTGCAGTCGGATGTCCTTATTCCTTCCACTTTTGAATAAACTTGCTCATTCAGTATATTTTAATAGGACTCGGTATTATTTTATGCGAGTTTAAATAAATGCAATATTTATATTATTAACAAAATAGAAAAATCCTTAAATCTTCCAATATTATTTTTAAATGAAAGCATTTAAAATGCACACAGAAATTTTACGGTTTAAAATATCCGAGTTCCTTCAAATGTATTCTCAAAAAATTTTTAATGTTCTTTAATTGATACTTAATTTTTTAATATTCCAAATTTCTTATTATAAATAAATATTATTAAATGAATTCTTTTGCGCCAATGTATATGCATTGCAACATAAAAGAAACAAATTTTTAGAAAACATGACTGAGACGGAATGTTTATTTGGGCATTTCCCTTTTATGATGAAAAGTTTTTTTTTCAACAGCATTCATTCATAAATGTTCAATATGTTACCAGGTCTTACATATTTTATTTTGCTTTTCCAACGATAAATTACTACCATTTTAGAAAACTGCATCACCAAAGCCATTACATAATAGAAAATATGTATAGTAGAAGTCATTCATTCACATTAAGGTATTCCTCGTCCTTTAAACAATTTCCAATTTCATAACAACACAGATCCTTTAAGGTTATGGATGTGCAAGGATAACTGTTCGTTAAATGAACGATCAGATCTAAATATGAAAGCTCTGACAAAAGTTCCCTTCAGTTCACTGCTGAATGGTTTGAGAGACAGTCAATAATGGAATAGATTAAATACATAATTGTAATTTAAATATTTTCGAAAGATGTCAGGCGAATACATTGAAATAAGAAGCAGTATTAGTTGAACTGCCAAATCAAATCTTCACAAAAGGTTTTTTTTTTGTTCAACTTCGATAATCTTGAAGTGCTAGATCTCTGTTGCTGACTCTAATTTCATGTAATACAAGTGGCTTTGTCATCACACTTCATTCTTTCTATTAGTTCTTCTGCTCCTGTCATTATATCACCATATACATATGATAGTGGGAAGCGTGGTTCACTGTTTTTTAGGGTTTCTAGTGTCCAGCCGACCACTACTGAACGAAGAATTATCAGCAGGAACTAGTTCACAGAATAAGTGCATCGACAAAGATCAGCGACGTAGTATAATAAAGCTAATCATAAAATTTTATACCATGTCCAGCTAAATCCACACAGAAGTCACCAAGTTCTTAGTTTTCCTAGTTCCACTGATTATTAGAACTCTTCGCTATATTATCTAAGGCAAATAACAAGTCATTTAACACTATACGTTACGTTTAGTGTTAGTCTGCACATGCTTAAACAACTTGCGGCGACATTTGCTTCATCTCGATCAACAAAATTGAGCTTTTGACCGATTATTTATGGAATATTTATAGATCAGCCAATGATCATCGCCGGCTAAAATGTTCTTGGCACAGAAAGTCTCTCTGACATTAAATGTTTATTAAAGTTTTAACAGCTGCTGTACGGACAGAGTTCTCTGCAACAGAATTCAACTCCATGGATTTATAGGTAGGAACATAGATATCAGCATTCAAACCTGGCTAATGTTTTTTATGAGCATAGGCATTTTCCGAGGCTTCAGGTGCCTACATCGTGCGTATTTCTCCCATCTTTCTGCAAGTGCTCCAGGAAAGAACCTCTTACCAGAAGCTTTACCGTCATCAGAAAAATGTCCATTGGCTTTATAGAGTTGATTTTTGTCTTTATGTCATTCGGTTCAGGTGTTTTTTTTCTTGTCGCCCAAACACGAATCTTGAAGTCAAAATAGTTTTCGATCACAATATTCGTCATCACGGTGTTATGAATGTGTAAGGACAGGTTTCAGTCCAGATCCTTGGAAAGAGTTCTTTCAATTTGGCTGGAACAAGGAAATCTCAATGGGAAAGTTCCACTAAAAGTTTTAACGTGAGACAGTTCATAGTTTGCAGCTCTTGAGAGTAGTCAATCACTTTCAAACAGTTCCAACTTTTATCACAAAATATATATGTTTGACACAGTAAAAAGGATCCATCAGAAGTCACTGTTCTGTGTATTTTACATCATTTTTCAAAACATCAATTATTTTATGATGTTGCAGTTTTCCAAAAAAGTAATATTCAAACTTTAAATGAATATATTTTTGAATTCTTGTAGATGACATTCTGAATAATTTTAATATCAGGTAATGAAGAATTATTTTATTAACTTCTGAAACTTTCACTAAAGGTTTTAAACATCTCAAGATATTTTTAAAATCCACAACAATATTTTAAAATACTTTATTTTTTTATATTTATATCAATTATTGATATATATAAAAGGAACATTTCAAATATTCTTAAATTTCAGCCATACGGAAAAGCAATACACAAACGGATAAATTTATTTTTAGAAGAAAATATTAATTACAACGCATATAGGCGAAAATTAAAATGAAAAATTTTGCACAATTTATGTTTTTATTAAGATAAAATAAAAATTTTATACATGGTTTCAAAACAATTTTCACTCCATATTTGAGTACTAAATGAACATAT
>JAOUZG010014410.1:215227-247518 GCA_026289955.1 Argiope argentata | reverse complement strand
GATAGCAGAGTCGTGGCCGAAATCATGGAGAAGACAGTTTGAATTTTAAATTCATTTTTATACCCTTCACGGGAGCAGGCACAATTTACAAGCGAAAGCGACGAGCACAACACGGAATCGACGGAAAGGCTAAGCGCCCGCGATGAGCTACCTCCGAACTTGGACGTTGTTCACAATAGCGTGGCCGAGAGTGGACTGACTTCGACTGAACAGTTGCATTGAGTTACTGTAAAAAGGGGGGCGCGGCTAAAGAGAGAAAGCTGACTTTTCATTGACTATTGAGGAAAAGAGGCGGGAGAGCATTAACCCTGGTCATGAATACCAAAACTTTGATAGGTAAAATATTTTTTATAGAGCTTCTAAAATTAGATTGCGATTTACATGACAGACGCCTAAGAGGCGAGGGAAGCACGGGGATCTTTTTAAAGGTATTTTGTTTAGGTCAGCAATTTTCGTCTCTCCCGCGGAGTGTGAGAAAGTCATCGGCGTTTAGCTGTTTCAGTAATTTTACACAGCTTCTGCTGAATTAATTAACTAGAGCGAGTGGAATGGATCAGGAATTAAGAGAATATTTTAGAATGATATTATTATAGGAAGGTCAGCAATTTTCATCTCTCCCGCGGAGTGTGAGAAAGTAATCGGCGTTTAGCTGTTTCAGCAATTTTACACAGGTTCTGTTGAATTAATTAAAGTGGAATAGATCAGGAGATAAGAGAATATTTTGAATGATATTATTATAGGCTAAATTAAGATAAAGTTTGGAAAATAATTAGGATTAAAATTAAGAGTTTAAAATATCATTACACACACATATATATATATATAGAGAGAGAGACCGATAGAGAAATATCGTGATTATTTCAAATCGTAACTGGAGATCGTAAACTGGTTAATGATTTAAATTAAGATAAATAATGACTTGAAAATAATAATGTTCTCACATGGCAACTTGAAATTTACGGTCCAAGATTTGAATTATTATTATTATTATTAATTTTACGTTTCTATACAAACATAACTTAAAATCTTGACGTAAAAAATTCCAAAACAATAAATTGCTATTATGTTTATTCAATATCTTATTTTTTATTTTTTAACGCCTTTCTTAACAAAAAATAATGTGCTGTAATTATTCAGAAGCCTACCTTCTCAGCCACCTTCTGCCGACAACAAGGTGATGGTTATTAACCGTTTAAGTGCGGCGAAGCGCTATCGCACTTCACTTGCCGCATACCAAGTATTCTTCCGCACTCAAAGGGTTGACCTAAAACGTCAAATTGACATGCATCGTATTCAATATGTCATAGACAATTGGTGAAATTCTTTATCAAACTTGAAAATCACTGATCACCGAGCAAAGACGTCATTATTTGTCAATTTAGCCCCACCTTTCCACACGGATTTCAGTAGTCTAAATTGAAAAAAAAATTGTTTCCAACGACTTCACTCTATTATTCTAGCAATTAAGACGAATACTATCATTTCTAAGAAATTTCGTTAAGAGTTACTTTGACACATAAGAAAATCATTACTAATATATATGAAAAGAATGATTCAGTACGACTATGGAGTTACATAGAAAATGACTCAAAAGTAAAAATGACTTAAAAACTCAATTTGAAAAAAAAAATTAAAAATTAATTTTCAAATGAAAAAAAAAAGGATTTCAGAGTTCAAAATTATTGGAGTAGTTTTCGGCCCGTTAACTATAGCCGAGCATTTATTTTTTATATCATTATACATAATTAAAAAATGTTTTGCTTTCTTGAGCCATTCCTAAATTCAGAAACAGATTTCCTGAATGTCTTAATTTTTTTTAGCTTGAGATATAAAAGTTAAATTTAGAAGATTTTATTTGTTTATTTTTATTAATTTACAGTATACTGCCCAAAATCGAGTCAGAAACTGTTCTCAGGAGCCATGAACTATTCTTCTTGAACTATATTTTAAAGCGGAAATAAAACTAGCATTAAGATCATGAATTCAAATTATTATTTCTTATTACTCACTAGCCGCCTTTGGCGACCAGTTGGTTCAACAATATTAATACCGACTAAAGGTTAAACCATTTTTTAAATATAACTTGGTCTCATAATAAGTTTTTCCGCAATATATTTTTAAGCTTCACATTTCGATAATCATGTAATTCACTTATACTATTATGTAGGCCTTAAGCAGTCCTATCTTTGAACTCCACATCTCTCTCTGATTTTCTATCAGTGCACGTAAAATTCAGTTTTAAATTAAAGTGGAAAGGATGAAATGCACTTATTATAAAGAAATTTTAATTCAATTCAAGCATGTCTTTAAATAAAACTAAGAACTGAAAGCAGAGTAGTCCGACATAGACGTTTTATGTTCAATACAGAAATTGAAACATAATAATTTTTTTTAATAATTTATAAGATCTTAAGGAATTATTCAGCAAAAATTTCACAGGCTAATTGAAATCTTCAGTTTTTAATTTTATTTTTATATGTATATAAATGTTCTCAATAATAACATTTTTTAAGGTTAATACATATATAAAAAATTATGGTTTAAATTCCTTTGGTCTTATAGTTTTATATTTGTAAAATATTCTTAATATTTCAACTTCTTAATAAATAAATAAGCATTTCTATCTTCTTCAAATCTGGCTGATTTATTCACTTCTGAATATTGCAAGTTTAGAACAATCATCATTATCATAATCTAGACCAATTATTCTAGAGTAACTCTGATTGGCTTCTTTGATATCTTGATTAAGTGATCTAAACTGCCAGTATATATCGAATAGTTATATTGAAATTTTCATAGATCTATCAGCTTGGATGATTTATTTAGATCATTGGAGTACCACTTTTTTATTTTAAGGACTTATTGTCACATGAATATTTTGTTAAATATGATTCACAGAGCAGATGATGTATGTAAAAATTTAATTCATCAGCATTTTCCCCTTAATCTACTAATTATATATTTCACTTATACCTATTGTTAAGAAATTTATGTCTCTCCCCAAAAAATTAATAAATTAAATGTTGGGCTCCGATTACAAAATATCATTAAAAAAACTTTTCATTGCATATATTTTCCAAAAATATCATGTTTCATATTTGTTTCATTTTTATACAGACATGTGCGAAAATGATATTTTTATATGATTAATTTGGAATGATAGTTGATTTATTTTTTCTCATTTGGGAACATGATATTGTTTTGGTTAGAAAGTTTTGATGCCTCCGAAATATGTGGTTAAAAATAGTTTTATATGCTTTTACAAATTTTGCATTGTTAATTATTACGTATACTTGTTTGAAAGATGTGTTTTCAAATAGCTGACCTACTTTTATCAGTATAGCTTTAATATTACGTATGGTTCGTTGAAAGCAGATGCGTTTTTATTTCGCATGATTCATTAAAATGCGGAGATAAATTACAACGACGAAGGCGAATTCTTTGATTTGCACAAAATATCTTCTTCACATAAGTAAAAGTAATAATTCAAAACATGTCTTATTGTTTTAAAAAATTTTAAAAAAAGAATGCAAAAATATTTTACTTCTACTTATTATCAATTGTTTTTTGTTCGTCGTTTCTTTGAAATGACGTCATTTTCAAGTTCGGTTAAGATTTCTTGCTTTTAAATAATTAATCTCGCTCTCAGAAGATTATCGTTTGGTGCTTTTCTAAAAATTCTTTTTCAGTTTTAACTGTCGCACTCTGGTAATATATTTTTACTTTATATTTTTATTTACTTTAATTCTTTAATTGAATTGTTAATTTTCATACTGAAACGATCAAGAAAATTTTCTCTTGCAGTGTTAAAAAAATATATCACATTTCCTATTTGTTTCATTTCATATAATCACGTGATGAAAATTGTATTTTTCTGTTTTATTTTTGGTAGTAATTAACTTTTTTTCAAATCATAACTTCTGAAAATGTGATGGCAACATTTTATTAAAAGCTGATTTTTTTGAGATCCTCGAGAAGATAATTTTTTTTATTATCATTTATTTATTTATTTTGTGAAATAAATTGTTGAAAAAAAGCGATTAAATTAAATGTTTAAAAATTCATTAAAAATAGAGTTTTAATTCGTTGGTCATAACATTAGTATCATTGAAAAGCTAATTTTTTCCTCTTTAACTTGATGCAAAATTCAATTTTGTGCTGTAATATTTGAAGTTATAGCGAAAAAACGTCAAAATTTGGCTTATTTCTTAATTAATTCAAATTTTAATTCAAAATTCAAAAAAAGCTCTTAGGTGCACATTCCCAGTACCCAAGGTACACATATACCAAATTTGATAGCTGTAGGTCGAATGATCTGGGCTGTACATCGCCAACAGACAGACAGACACGCGCACACATTGTGCTTTATTATAAGTAAAGATTAAATTATTCACTAAGTATCTACTCACTGAAATAATTCACAGTATGCTCTGTCCACCATTATTTCTTTTGAAGTCCATGCAATATTAAAACGTGCAAGATGGGAGAATCGATTTCTAAAACTTCGAACTTTACATCTTTGGATCAAGTTTAAGAGAAATTAGTCGACCAAATTCATATTTCTGTCTTACTTTATTACTTGTTAGTTTAGAGATCGTATGAAAAGACAACTGAAATTTTTGAAAAGTTTTAAAAAAATCTCCAATTTAGTACTTAATTAATACACCCAGAATAAGGATGCTGGTGACCTCAGAGAAGGATTGGCCCTAATGAGACAAAGTAGTAGAATTACATAAATAAGAACAGTTATTCTCATGAAAAAGTTGTACACTATCTTGTCTTAATAGTAATGGAAGTTCGGATGAAAAATATTAAAAAAGCATTAACTTTTTTTTGCTTCTTTACATTTTGATTTTATTCATACATATATTTAGAATTCTGATACAACATTTTTTAAAAAATCTAATTTTACATATTTTTGGAAATTTATCCGATGATCACACTTCGGTTCTAGATATTTTAACATGAAATCAGCGAAATCTAATCATTTAAATCTAAATTAACCCATTTCTGAAATTTTTAAATATTGTACTTAATTGTATTTATAAGAATGCAATTTTTACTAACTACACTCATTTTTATTCATCGATTACATATGAATAAGAGATAATGACATGAAAGCAATCTTTATTCTGGTGTTAAATATAAAAGAACCTCTTCAGCTATTTCGTTTAATGTATTTTTTCCTTTAATGAAAAAAGAAAGATTGAATAGCGCGCCAATTTTAGATTTCACTTGCCGTGAGAAAAACGCTTCACAGCTAGGCTGAAAAAGTGATGAAATCGACTGGGAGTGCCGCTTGTAAACGATTGCTGATTAAAATCTCAGTTGATGAATATCGTTTGATTAATTCCATAATGTTTCAAAAGCCTCATTGCGAAGTTATGAAGATTTATACTTCACGTGCTTTCAACTACGAGCAACTTGTTAAAAGTATACATTTTATGAGTCCTCTAGCCAATAAATGAAAGGGATGTTTATATTTTTTCATACCGTTCAAAACTGCAGATAATATAGCAAAGGGAACCAATTCTCAACTGATTTACGAGCGCAGATGGCTTGTAATTAAACAATTTGTCAGTTTGCTTACTCAGGACATTCAAAGATCGATGGAGTCAAACACTTTCCAGTACGAAATGTTATTTTAAGAACAACCGGATCCGGCTAGCAGCTGCTCGAAATTATATTGGATATTCGTCAGGGAGAGATATTCCTAAACAAATGCAGTTAAAATTGACATCTGCTCTGAGACATGGATGTGTGAGTTAAAAATGAGCTAAAAAGTTATTTTTTATTGAAAGCTAAATAAAGCACATCTGTCTTATGAAGCAGAAATTTATTATAAGTCTAAATTATTATACAGATAAGCAGAACGATTATACTCATGCATTGAAAAAACTTCCGAAAAAAATAAATTTCAGAAGCCATTTTTTAAAGGCGGAAGTTTTTTAAAAATGCTATTGTTAACCATTAAATAAAAAAGAGTAAATCCAAAACAATGGGGAAGTTGTAAAATAATTATTTGTATTTCAAATTTAAAAGGGCAAAAAATTTAAATTCCTGATTTAATTGTTAAACTCGTAATATTCTCGCGTTGGTCAATAAATTATTTTTGAAAATCACACTGGCTTAAGTGACACACGTTTCCCCTCTCTGCTCCGATTTTAAACATCTTCAGATTTTGTTTAATTAAAATGAAGTATAATATATTTAAAAAATTCTATATATCCTGTTCTTAAAAATAATTTTCTAATAGCTTTTATTCAAACTTCAATTAATTTAGAATTTGCGAAGTTTCGGTTCTATAAAAACTGCAACATTACGTGAAGATAAAGCGATTAAAATGTTGGCTCAGAAATATTTCAACGAAAAGCTCTTTGGTTGCTATAAAGCACTAAATATTTTTTTTAAGTCCCTTCTTTTTTCTGTTTTTGCTCCTTACTCGTAGATTTAACAAAAATGATTTTAAAAGAAGAAACTAAAAATTAAATATAGACATCATTTAATGATAACTTCTTCGATAACATTCTAGCGTGTTTGCATAAAAATTGTATTCTATACATTCAATATCTTGACGTAATTTATAACTTAGTAATAGAAATAAAATACCCAAATGGATATATAATATAGTAAAGTTATCTATGAAATTAATAACTGATCGTAAAATTAATAACTAAGAAAATTAAAAATAATTCAATTGAATAAATAATTCTATAAAGGATAGGGCATTATATATTAAGATTGCGATTCAATTATAATGCCGAAAAAATCCCACAAGGTCTAACTTTTCATGCGATCTCGTTCTATTTGGTCATGTTTAGAAAAATATTCTTAACATTTTAAAGAAATATACCTATAATATCACGGATTACAAAACTTTGAATTTTAATATAAACTGCCAAATTGATGGCGGCCTCTAACTTTAATCACATAATAATTAGAGGCAGTAAACAAGGGAACAAATTAAGTAGACTAGTTATATAATATAGCATTATAGAAGATTCTATTGTATATTTTACATAATCTAGAGATAATAAAATTTAAAACTAATTTTTTTAGAGCGCATGCATTTAGTGGAATATCATAAATATATTATCAAAATCGTTTTTACAATTAGAAGTATTTGCATACCCTATTACTAAAAAATTAATCATTGGTTACAATTAGAGTGGACATATGCATTTCTAATATTCTATGACAGATCTACCGTCGCCTACACGCTAATACAATTAGTAGTTTCTTTGAAATACATGCTTCGAGTAATACACACTCAAATTCTAATGTTAACAGTAAAAATCTTGTAAATTAAAACATTTTGTACAAGGAGTAGAGTAATTAAATTTCAAAATTTGATTTATTTCAAATAATTTTAAACAAAAAAAGAAAGAAATCACATTTTAATTCTATAACTTTTTCACACCACTTGTTAATTTCAAATACAAATATTTTCTTTACAACTTGTCAAGTAAAACCTCAGTTAAATGAGCAATTCTCATACTGTATGAAACTAATATTTTTTCAAGATTCATAATGATAAAAATTTCAAAACCAAATTTTTCGCAAATTTTTAGGTATACGATTCGGTTTTATAGGAGACGAAAAAGGACCAAGACCAAATTTCGCCAAATTATAAAAATATAATCAAAAAGCCAATTACAATTACTTTTTACATGCTGTATAGTTTGACGATTAAAATCGCCAAATAGCAGAAATTTTCTCGGTGTTTTTTGATCGCCGTTACAACCGATAAATACTCATTTGTGATATCAGTTTTTTTTAAAACTTCACAACGATTTCATATTTTCAGCATTCCAGATTATTGGATTACAAAAACTATGCAGAATTACTTTGTGAAGTTAATTATCGAGACTGTTTAAAAAACTCTCATATTGAAATCAAAAAGGAATGCTAGTTGGTTTCTCATATAACTAATGAATTCGACACTATCGCCATATTGTAACTTTTTAAGAGATTAATTGCTAAATATGGTAATTTGTTTTCTTTTTCTGATATTTTGGCTAGTATTTGCTCTCTGACAAGATGGGCAGAAACTTTGTAGCCTTCTTTGATTCAATAAAATAATCCTCAATTAATTATGCGGGTGCTTATCAGATGTAACGTCAACTAAAAAGAGCCGAGAAAAAATTTCACCAATTTGGCTATTTTAATCGTTAAACTATATAGCATGTGATGCGCACTTCCAAAATGCACTTGAATATATTTTCATTATTTGGAGAAATTCTTTCTTAGCGCATTTTGCAGGCCGGTAAAATTGTACTATTATGCATGTGAAACGGTGTCTAACGGTAACAAGAAAATAACATTCTAAAATAATTTAAATATTAATTCACTGATAAGATATTAATGATTTGCTTGTAATTAATCTGTGCCTTAAGACAGAAATGAAACTTTTTGTTGGTGCATTCAATTGTTGGATTTTTTTAAGATTATGAACCTATTTATTTCGAAGAACAATGCTAACACAGTTTAGAGTTTCTTTATTTTTTAACATATACTACGTAAATTAATTTATAATTAAATTACTATAAAACCCCATTTATGGGTTTCCCACTTAACCGACTCATTCACAATCATTGTAAGGATTAAGTATTTCATACGTAAAGACGGAATGTACCCCAAGTTGTATGATTGTTGTTTTCGGTTTCGAAGAATCAACTTTGCTAAAGTTGCCAAGTACATTCGTGGGGACTACCGTAGTGATATCATGACTTCAGAATTTTTCCCAATTGACGAATTAACAGAAAATTAATTTTTTGGTATTAAATTATGCTAATTCTAAAGAATTCAGATTTAACTTCATCATCGTCTCTGTCGACAAAATTTTCGGTCTTTCGTCTGTTTTTTGCCGCATTAAACAAATGAAAATAACTCAAACAAGTAAATATTTACAAAACGTTTCAAACGCTTAATTTTAAAATACAGAATAACGCGTAATGCGCTTACACAGCTGTCCAGCAGAAATTTCGCTTGAATGCTCAAAATTAAATCGATTCCTGTTGTTTATTAAATTTGTCAGTATTCCAGTCAATGAAATATTTTTTTAATTAAATGCCAAGCATACACAAAAAAATCACTAAGCAAGAAATGTAAAAAAAAATATTAAGTACGAGCAATAATAGAATGATTTTTATACTTTAGTGGTTCAAGTTTAATTTAAAATTCAGTTATTGTGTTTGATTCAAAAAATAAGACATTAATTTACATCTTTATCTTTACTTATAATAAAGCACGATGTACGTGTGTGTGTGTGTGTTGGCGCTGTACAGGCCAGACCGTTCGATCTACAGCTACCAAATTTGGTATATGTATACCTTGGGTGCCGGGAATATGCACCTCGGAGCCCTTTTTTTGAATTTTTAATTCAAATGTTAATTAATTAAAAAATACGCAAAATTTTAACGGTTTTTCGCTATAACTTCCGAAAATATTACAGCACAAAATTGATTTTTGCATCAAGTTAAAGGTAAAAAAATTAGCTTTTCAATGATACTAACGTTTTGATATATAAGTTAAAACTGTAGTTTTAATGAATTTTTAAACATTTAATTTAATCGGGTTTTTTTCCCAACAATTTAATTTGCAAAATAATAATAATAATAATAATAATAATAAAATTTTATCTTCTCGAGGATTTCAAAAAATAAAAAAAATAAATAAGCTTTTAATAAAATGTTGCCATCACATTTTCAAAAAAGTTAATTACTACCAAAAATAAAACAGACAAATACAATTTTCATCACATGAATATATGAAATGAAACAAAATAGGAAATATGATATTTTTTAAACAATAAATGCAAGAGAAAAATTTTCTTGATCGTTTGCATTATCAAAATTAACAATTCCATTAAAGAATTAAAGTAAATAAAAATACAAAGTAAAAATATATTACAAAAGTGCGACAGTTAAATCTGAAAAATAATTTTTAGAAAAGCACCAAACGATAATCTTCTGAGAGCGAGATTAATTATTTAAAAGCAAGAAATCTTAAACGAACTTTGAAAATGACGTCATTTCAAAGAAACGACAAACAAAAAGCAATTGATGATCAGTAGTAGTAAAATATTTTTGCATTCTTTTTTTTAATTTTTAAAACAATAAGACATATTTTGAATTGTTATTTTTACTTATGTGAAGAAAATATTTTGAGAGAAATCTAAGAATTCACCTTCGTGATTGTAATTTATCTCCGCATTTTAATGAATCATGCGAAATAAAAACGCATCTTCTTTCAACGAAGTAACGTAATATTATAGCTATATTGATAAAAGTAGGTCAGCTATTTGAAAACGCATCTTCTTTCAAACAAGCATACATAATAATTAACATTGGAAAATTTGTAAAAGCATATAAAACTATTTTTAACCGCATATTTCGGAGACATCAACATTTTCTACCAAAACTGTTCTCTCACGAGAAAAAATAAATCAACTATCATTCCAAATTAAACATATAAAAATGTCATTTTCGGCACGTGACTGTATAAAATGAAACAAATATGAAACATGATATTTTGGGAAAATAAATGGATGGAAACTTTTTCTATGATATTTTTCTATACATATATTACTAATCCAATTGAACTATTTTATTTGAGGCAAATATGGCTTAACTTCTACAAGGCATCTTCTGTAATCGGAGCCCAACATCTAATTTCTTAATTTTTTGGGGAGAGACATAAATCTCTTAGCAATTGGTTCAAGTGAAATTTATAATTATAGATTTAGGGAAAAAATGCTAAAGAATTAATTTTTTACATACATCATCTGCTCTGTGAATCATACATAACAAAATATTCTTGAGACAATAAATCCTTAAATAAAAAAAACTATTTCAGTCAACTAAATCAATCATCAAAGCTGATCGATCTATGAAAATTTCAATATAACTATTCGATATATACTGGCGATTTTAGATCACTTTATCCAAATATCAAAGAAGCCAATCAGAGTTACTCTAGAATAATTGATCTAGATTATGATAATGATAATTGTTCTAAACTCGCAATATTCAGAAGTGAATAAATCAGCCAGATTTGAAGAAGATAGAAATGTTTATTTATTTATTTATAAGTTGAAATAGTAAGAATATTTTACAAATATGAATCTATAAGACCAAAGGAAATTAAACCATAATTTTTTGAAATATATTTATAAACCTAAAAAAATGTTATTATTGAGAGCATTTATATACATCTAAAAATAAAATTAAAAACTGAAGGCTTCAATTAACCTGTGAAATTTTTCTGAATAAATCCTTGAGCTCTTATAAATTATAAAAAAAATTTATAATGTTTCAATTTCTGTATTGAACATAAAACTTCAATGTCGGACTATTCTGCTTTCAGTTCTTAGTTTTATTTAAAAACATGCTTGAATTGAGAAAAGAGGTCTTTATATTAATTGAAGTTTCATCCTTTCCACTTTAATTTTAAACTGAATTTTACGTGCACTGATAGAAAATCAGAGAGAGATGTGGAGTTCAAAGATAGGACTGTTTAAGGCCTACATAATAGTATAAGTGATTATCGAAATGTGAAGCTTAAAATTATTTTGCGGAAAAACTTATTATGAGACCAAGTTATATAAAAAATGATTTAACCCTTTAGTCGGCATTAATATTGGCGAACCGACTGGTCGCCAAAGGCAGCTAGCTATTAATTAAAACGATAAAAACAAGTTTAATTCAATTTCGATTATCCTTTTTATTTTTACGTCCTTATATAATCAGAGTAACTAGAGAGAAAGACATTAAAGGTGCTTTATTACATTATGAAAACTACTTTGCTTTTTTTAAATGCCGAATTAATATATTATTTAATTATAATATTATTAAAGATATACTTTTCTCGTCAAAACAAGTTTAATTTCTAAAGGCATGAATTGCATACTCATAAAATAAAGCTTATTATTACAATTATCAGAAATTCGAGGAAGAAAATGAATAATAAATAGAACTTACCGTCGTCTAGAGAGTTTGAGGACAGATTTTATTCACTATTTTATCGGTACGTTAAGAAGACGAACTCCAATCTTTTTCTTGAGAGAGATAATATACTTGGCATCTTTAATTTTTATCTTCTAACTAAATTTTTCATTCTTGCTTTTTTAAGAAAACCAGAAAAAAGTCATCAACACTTTAAAAAAAAAGCTCTAAAAAGGCGTCATCGAATGCCGAGTTACTTTGCACAGACACAAACAAACGAAACATCTGCCTCGATGACGAAATGAAATGAAAAACAAAGCGAAAGTTGAGAGAAAACGGAAATGCGCGAGCACGCATGATGTCATAACATAACTAACATAATTTATTCAGAATTTCTACGAATGGCTTTCAAGAATAAAAACAACGCGATTTTTTTTTTATTTTTGACTCGATCAACAATGATTGGCGTTTAGGAGAAATAATAATTTATAGAAGAATAATTTCGGAGATACAATTAGAACAAGTTGTCTTTGTTCATTTGCTGCATTTATAAAATAATCACGTGATTATTTACTGCTTTATCTGAATGTGTAAACGATTTCAGTATGCACATTTTATTAGTCAAAAGAATTTTCTTTCGAAAATATCTTACCAGAACTTCATTTTGGATTAAATGAAAGGATTTTATATTTGAAGAGATTTTTTTTATTACAAGATATTAGAAACGGAAAGGGATACAAATTACGCACTTAGTTTTCAAGATGCCTACCAATAAATATTCTTAATATCTGGCTTCAAATTTGTGAAATAATAAAAAAAGGAAAGAAGAGATTTCTGTTGAATAACGTAATCCTTATAAATTAAAGTAAAATAATACGTATTAAATTTCGAGAACTGTTCAGCTTTCTTGGTTATTATTTAACCCTTTATTGCGCACAATGCATTGAAATTTCATATTGTATTCATATGACTTTGGAATAAATCTTGATAATTATATCGAATTATTATTTGGAATTCAGGTTATAAGATGTTATTTTTTTCGAATGGCAGACATCATATGAAACGTGTTTTCAGTTACATATTCAATTTATGACGTAACAATTTAGTCGACTGATAATTAAATCAGCTGATCATGTAAATGATTTATTCGTAAAGTTAACATCACATTTTAAAGACGGGAAAGAACTACAAGACACAAAAATTACTTTTAAATATACGAAGTATGAAAGATAAAGCCTTGTAACAGCACACTATTGAAAGAATACATTCTAACATTCTATCTGTGAGTTTGTCTGTGAACACAATAATTCAAAAAAGCTCTGACTTGCTTGGATTAAATTTGGTATCTAGTTTTACACCATATTTCAGCATTAAAATTTTTTCCTTTCAAAAGTAGATGTTGGTTGCTTTGTCTCAGTGTATGATAACTGCACAAGATAAAAAACTAGATGAATTCAATTTGGTATAATGTTTTACCATGTAAAGAAAAATAATAATAGATATAATATTTTACCAAATTTCCATACCATGTATGGAAATTTGGACGAGGCAATCTTAATTATTTGTTATGGAAATCCAAATCCGAAAATTACAATGTTGTTTGAGGCTTTTAGAAGACCTTAGACTGCTAACAGAAGAACTTATTCGATTCGTTTGAGTATCTGAGAGATAGACTAGAGAAGAATTTTATTTCATATCTTTAACTCCAAGTTGTTATGAAATATTAATTTTAGCAATTCTTGTATTCCCTATTGATGTAGTCAACGTTTTCAATTGAAAGTATTAAAAGAACTCTGGGATTTGTTATTTGTATTTTATTACGCTTGACCATTAACGCAAGTTTCTACTTAGATTCTTTTCTTTCTTTAAAAACTAAAGTATCAGTTACCGACAATTACATTACTCATTCGACAAGGTGATAAAGAAAACCTATTTAGGAGGAAATATCTTATACTAAAGCTCGCAAAGGCCCTGATGTAAAAATAGTTTGAGAAATTAAAACTCTATTTTTAAAAAAACTAAAGCTAAGTGTTTAAAAGAAAAGAAGAATTAAGTTTTGAAGAAATGAAAGATGTGCTATCAGACTATAAAAAATACAAACTTGCCAAAGCTTTCAATATCCAAATTCAACCTGGTGGTTATTTGAAGCTTTTGTGTACTGTCTAAAACCTATTTGATCATTCGAACCCACATTTTAGGGTTATTTGTAAGAGACTTAAGTTGGCACGTGTAGATCTTGAATTTTTTCTGTTGTGATGTTTTTTTCAAATGATTATAGTGTTTGTTGTTTAAAATGACTAAAATAAAACCGAAAATAAGGGATCTTCTCATTAATATAAAATGTTCGTTTATTATTATTTCAGTGAAGACAGGATGGGTATGGGTAAGATGGGTATTTCAGTAAGGATGGGAATGAACAAAAGTTAGGGCAGATACTCAATATCATATTGTCTTTTTTTTAATTTATTGATTTAGGGATAAATTAAAGGAAATTTGTTATAAATTAGGATCTAAACTAGTAGAGGTTAAAAAGAGGATCTAAATATAATCGAATTAAATATTAAAGACCTTTAATTACACAATTATTGTTTAGAAGACAGACTAATGAAACAAACTTACTTGCAACGGGAGCATGGAACAAGTTTTTTTGTGTTGTTAAACCCAAGAGTTTGTTTCAAGCACAAAACCACAATCTAAAGGTATATATGAAAAGATGAAAAGGAATGAAGCTCATGTAGTTATTCCAAGAAAATGTGTCTTTTAAAATAAAATAAAAATATTAATGGTGTTTCTAATAACAAAATAGTCTTCGTGAGAGATACTGTTTATAATATTAATAAATTGATTTATTAATTTCTAAATTTCGACAATTAATAAAAAAATGATTCATAAGAGGCTTAAGAATCGAAGCATATGATTTATACAAAGCGTAAATTAATAAATTATTGAGGATCAACTTGCAAAATTGTTAGTCCTTAAAAGTTATTTGTTGTCTGATAAGAATAATCGAGAATAACTTGCAACAATAAATTTTTCTATAGAATTCAGCTGTAAAGTTTTGAATTTGAAAAATTGAAATTTAAATAAACTGACCACACTTTTCAAGAGGTAATTATTTTATATTTTCTTAATTTTTTGAGAGATAGTTTTATCTTTTTCATGAATTCAAATTCTTGAGTCCATTTCGTTAGATAATTATTTGTTGATCATTCGATAGTAGTTTCAATCATTCTAGAGTGAGGTACACAAATCATCTCTGATTTGCTAGATATGGTAATGACCACAAATAAAAAGATAAAATTGGGTCAAAATTTGACGCACATCTGCAATTTTGTACTCGAGATCAAGTTTTAGCTTTAAATGTATCACACTTTTCAGGTATTGCGTTAAATCTGACTTAAAGTATATTGTTGTGTCTATAGATTTGACTTAAACACAAGTCTAAAACTTCGGTGTTAAATTTATATTTCAATTTTTATTCACTTAATTTGTAGCTTTTTTGTATTCATATTCATACAAATGAAAAGGTACATCATTTTTAAGGGTAGATTTCATTCAAAATTCGATACAAATTTTCAGTTTTGTTATAAATAGCTAGTTGAGGTGAATAAATTTTAATTATTCCTCGGCCGCACTCAGTTTGCCATCATCCAATTTCTATGAAGGAGTAGCGGAGACCCTCCAATATAACATAAAACGGGAATATACGAGGATGAGGCGATTGATTATTTATGAGATATTCCCCCAAAAAAATAAAGGCAATCGAGCTGGATACTTGCGTATAAATAATCAGCATTAAATCAAATAACTGAAGCAAGCAGGGAAGATGTAATTCTTATGCGTCAAACATTCACCCATCTTCCTTATTAGGTAACATTGAAGAGGAAAAATAATCAGAACAACTTTCTCGTAAAATATTAGATTCCGCCAGTTCATTTCCTTTCTATTATTCAGAAAACGACAATAAGCTAAAAAATTAAATTGAAAATTTGAATGTTATTTTGAAGTACAATTTTTATTTGTAACTGTTCTTAATTTTATTCTGTCCATTAATCGATAATAATTGGCTATCATTTAAATATGAATCCTTAAAATTCGACAAAATTAAGGATATATTTCATCATCCCAGTTCCATGTGGATAGGTTTTCTTTCATGAGGCCAACATTGACTTTTCGGAGGGCTTATTCTGCATTTTTCTTCTTCTGCACAGATCATATTCAACAACTACATTCCTATATTTAATAATAGTATGAAGACGCATTTCGACTTAGAATTCTGCATGTAAGTCGTTTGCGGATTCCTAAAACTGGTCTAAGTGACATACTTTCTGTTAGTGGCAATAAATATATGGTTTTCGTGATGATTTAATATTATGATAGCATTTTATTTCCTATTATTATAACAATAATTGCTGTCTTACTTGAAATGTCATTCATTGGCATTCTAACCCTAATATCATTAGCATTTTTTTCGAAACGACCGTTGAGTAGTATTTACTCTTCAAGTCGTGTTTATCTTTTAATCAATGGTGAATTTATAATAGACATCTGAGTACCGAAATATCAACCAGTTGGATTTCAACCATACATTGATATATTCTAGTTTTTATATAAAACTATCCAAAGCATTGAACCTTGGTTAATTTTCTTAAGAGTTTTTTGGCGTCAACAGAAATCCGTAGGGCGAAAAATAAAAATTTTACTATCTGCACGAACATCTAAAAAAAAAAGAAGAAGAAGCCTTTAATAACGTGTTCCCATCGCATTTACAAAAGCTCTGATTAAAAAATGAGTTAATGACTACAGCCAATAAAACATAGAAAAATGTCATTTTGAGCACGCGATTATCTCTACTTATAATAAAGTACGAAGTGTGTGTGTGTGTATGTGTGTTGGCGCTGTACAGGCCAGACCGTTCGACCTACAGCTACCAAATTTGGTATATGTATACCTTGGGTATCGGGAATGTGCACCTCGGAGCCCTTTTTTTGAATTTTTAATTAAAATTTTAATTAATTAAAAAATAAGCCAAATTTTGACGTTTTTTTGCTATAACGTCTGAAAATATTACAGCACAAAATTGATTTTGGCATCACGTTGAAGCTCAAAAAATTAGCTTTTCAATGAAACTAATGTTTTGACCTACGAATTAAAACTCTATTTTTAATGAATTTTTAAACATTTAATTTAATCGTTTTTTTTCAACAATTTATTTCGCAAAATAAAATAAAAATAAAATTTTATCTTCTCGAGGATCTCAAAAAAAAATCCGCTTTTAATAAAATGTTGCCCTCACATTGTCAGAAGTTCTGATTTTAAAAAAAAAATTAATTACTGCCAAAAATAAAACAGAAAAATACAATTTTCATCACGTGATTATATGAAATGAAACAAGTAGGAAATGTGATATTTTTTAAACATAAATGCAAGAGTAAATTTTTCTGGATCGTTTGCAATATCAAAGTTAACAATTCCATTAAAGAATTAAAGTAAATAAAAATACAAAGTAAAAATATATAACAAAAGTGCGACAGTTAAAACTGAAAAAGAATTTTTAGAAAAGCCCCAAACGATAATCTTCTGAGAGCGAGATTAATTATTTAAAAGCAAGAAACATAAACGAATTTTGAAAATGACGTCATTTCAAAGAAACGACGAACAAAAAGCAATTGATAATCAGTAGTAGTAAAATATTTGTGCATTCTTTTTTTTAATTTTTAAAACAATATGACATGTTTTGAATTGTAACTTTTACTTATGCGAAGAAGATATTTTGTGGAAATTAAAGAATTCGCCATCGTGATTGTAATTTATCTCCGCATTTTAATGAATCATGCGAAATAAAAATGCAACTGCTTTAAACGAAGCATACGTAATATTAAAGCTATACTGATAAAACTATTTGAAAACACATCTTCTTTCAAACAAGCATACGTAATTAACAATGCAAAATTTGTAAAAGCGGAAAAACTATTTTTAATAGCATATTTCGGAGACATCAAAACTTTCTAAACAAAACAATATCATGTTCTCAATTGAGAAAAAAATAAATCAATTATCATTCCAAATTAAACATATAAAAATGTCATTTTTGGCACGTGTCTGTATAAAATGAAACAAATATGAAACATGATATTTTTGGAAAATAAATAGATGGAACCGTTTTCTATGATATTTTACTATACATATATTACTAATCCAATTAAACAATTTTATTTAAGGCAAATATGGCTTAACATCTACAAGGCATTTTCTGTAATCGGAGACCAACATCTATTTTCTTAATTTTTTTGGGAGAGACATAAATCTCTTAGCAATTGGTCCAAGTGAAACATATAATTATAGATTTAGGGAAAAAATGCTGATGAATTAAATTTTTACATACATCATCTGCTCTATGAATCATATTTAACAAAATATTCTTGAGACAATAAATCCTTAAATAAAAAAGTGGCATTCCAATCAACCAAATCCATCATCAAAGCTGATAGATCTATGAAAATTTTAATATAACTTTTCGATATAAACTGGCGATTTTAGATCACTTTATCAGGATATCAAAGAAGCTAATCAGAGTTACTCTAAAATAATTGGTCTAGATTATGATAATGATGATTGTTCTGAACTTTCAATATTCAGAACTAAATAAATCAGCCAGATTTGAAGAAGATAGAAATGCTTATTTATTTATTTAGAAGTTGAAATATTAAGAATATTTTACAAATATGAATCTATAAGACCAAAGGAATTTAAACCATAACTTTTTGAAACATATTTATAAATCTAAAAAAATATTATTGAGAGCCTTTATATACATCTAAAAATAAAATTAAAAACTATAGGTTTCAATTAACCTGTAAAATTTTTGCTGAATAATTCCTTGAGATCTTATAAATTAAAAAAAAAAAAACTTATAATGTTTCAATTTCTGTATTGAACATAAAACTTCAATGTCGGGCTATTCTACTTTCAGTTCTTAGTTTTATTTAAAGACATGCTTAGATTGAGTAAAGAGGTCTTTATATTAATTGAAGTTTCATCATTTTCAATTTAATTTAAAAGTGAATTTTACGTGCTCTGATAGAAAATCAGAGAGAAATGCGGACTTCAAAGATAGGACTGCTAAGGCCTACATAATAGTATAAGTGAATTATATGACTATCGAAATTTGAAGCTTAAAAATATTTTGCTGAAAAGCTTATTATGAGACTAAGTTATATAAAAAACGATTTAACCCTTTAGTCGGCATTAATATTGGCGAACCGACTGGTCGCCAAAGGCGGCTAGTGTTTAAATAAAAAAATGTTGATCATTGTCCAATCGATTAATAGTTTGTATTTAATTTTGTTTGTTTATTTACATATTCCTGTTTTTTTTAATGTTTGCATTTTGGAAATTTCTATGGTAATTTACAGCTGCTTTTTATCATTTCTCAGTATGATGCAAATAAAATTTTGAGTTTTTTGCTACTTACACAAATAAAATAATCAAATCTTCTTTATGTAATGGCAATTATGTCCAAAAAAGGTACAGTGGCACAGTTGCATTAGAGATTTCTTTTTCAAATTCAAACCGAAAGGAAAATATTAAATTAAATAGATTTTCTGATTATTTTTTCAAATGGATTTTTAGTTATTGCTTTTTGTAACGAGCGAAATTTTCTTTAAGAAAAATTTATTTGAAAATATATGTACGTTGGTAATTCTATTTGGCTTATAATTCATCAGGTATCAAAAGATGAAAGCTTTATTCAAAATATCTGTAAATGCGGAATAAAATGTAATCTTAACCCTTTGCAGTCCAAAAAATAATTAGATGCAAAATTATACGCCTAATACAAAGATTTGTTTATTGCTAGAAAAAATAAATTTACATAATTCTTTTAAGTCGAATTTCTTTGAAAAATTAATTTACATCTCTTAACCCTTATGTATGCGTTTTTAACAATTAAATCTGAAAAATAAATAAATAAAACGTCAAAATGATACACAGTCTTGAATATCGAGTCACACTCAATATCGAACCACAAAGGGTTAAAGTATTTACTCATATATTTAAGTTTCCTAGATTAACTTTACTTAATTAAACTTAGTTTTACTTTTAGTTAATTGAATAAATAAAAATTAATTTGAAAATAAAACTAGCAATCTATGTTGTGGAACAAGTTCTTTTTTTATAAATATTTCACTTCTAATTAAATTTCAAACTGAAAAGGTTCTTTAAATATGTTAGGATGTTGTATGGAAACCGTTTGACTTTTATAAAAATTGGTAATAAAAAGTTATAGCAATTATTTTTGCCCGGAATTTTTTTATTGAAGTACATTTCAATGAGTAAAATGTGTTTTCCTTCATGTATACAGAAGGACTCAAACTACTAACTACAAAAGTTTATAAACATATGTTTATATCTAAATTTAGAGATGCTAATAAGAAACTTAAATAAAGATGGATATTCTAGTATGAAATAAAATAAATAGGAAATGTGATAAACAATAAATACGAGACAAAGTTTTTTTTATTGTTTGCAATACAAAAGTGACTCATTCGATGAAACAATTAAAGTGAATAAAAATATAATTCCACTTTCACGAGCACGTGGTGCTTGGCCGTTCAAGAAATGTTGTTGTTCTGACATGATACATTGAAATATGCATAGCAGATTTCCTTTTAAACTTCATTTTTATTTTTTTGTTTCATAGAAGAAAATTTTACTTCGAAGTATATATAAATTGAAATGATATTTTGAATGTACAGATCTTGCACATTAGCAGAGTTCATCCGTATTCTTAGTATTGTGACTTCAGACGCGATTTACACTGCATTTGAAACTAGGCTAATTGTATCACGAAAATCAGACTTTTATGTTAGAAAAGGAATGTGTGAATAGATAGAAATGCATGGTGCTTTCCATTTCTGTTTCCTCGTTTTCAATTTATCTCTGAGAACCACCGATGTATTTATTTAATTTTAGCTGATGGGTATTTTCTAACTTTTAGTATGATTGACACAATTACCTGGACTAAGAGAAATTTAATCTTGACATTTTCAGCTGTAAGCAAAGTTATATTGTTGCCTTGAAATGATTTGAGTATATTTATTCATAATTTATTTTATCTGTTTAAATCTATTTATGAATTCGACTTTAAAAATCCAAATATTTCGGTGCTCCCTTCTCCGTTCATTCTTTTAATCGGCACAGCTCAAGCACTTTTACTAAATATATCGACAACGTTTACTAAATAGTTAACACGATCGTAATATTTGCTAAATGTTTCAATAAATAATAATTGGGCTTGTCAGTTTTTATATAATTCTTTTAAATTTACGAATAATAATTTTATATATAGTTTAAACATCTTTTGAATATTAAAATATCTTAATACCTTCTTGATTGAGATCTGTTTTACTTCTCAATTTACTCCGCACCAATCAGTTTTTAAATTTTAAAAACGTTTCTTTCTTGGGCCTCATTCCTTCGGTCTATGACGTTCTCGTTGATGTTGCTTCTGAAAAATAATTCCTTTTAGAACCAGAAATGACTCAAATTCCTTTTAAAATGGGTTATTTTTTTAGAAACATTTTCTTTCAAATCTTTTGCTTCAGTTTGATGCCTCACATTTTAAGCATTTAAAAATGTTTGAAATTCTAATTGATTTTATCTTTATTAATTAATCAAGTTTGTATCTCTCCCAAGAAATCAATTCCAATTATTAAATTGCCAATTGCATCTAAATATGTATTTGTCATTTCTTGTCTTAAAATATGTTAACACTACAGATTTCAATCTATGGGCAGGATTTTACTTGCCTACTTCGTTTTGTAACTAACTCGTTAGCTCATATTGAAACAATTGAACTAATAGCCTTTTTGAGCGCACATTTCTGATAATTTTAAAGAAGTTTCTAAATTTGGCGTAGAGACCATATATCATCCGTCTACATCAAAGCTGTTTTTCGTTATCTGTGTCACAGACAAACATGCCACATATGCGTGTTTCGATCGCGAAGAGAGGTAAAATGTGATAATTTGTTATAATCCCGAATTCGAATTTTTTTGTCGATTATAATATTTGTATTAAGGGATAGTTTAAAAATATTTATCCCTTTTGTTATTTTACTATCATATTTTCTTTATGGAATTATTTAATCAGATGTTGAATTTACGTAATGCTTATAGGTAATTTTTTCTTCAATTAGCATTTATATTTGTAATATTATCATAATTAAAAAAATTATGATCTTTAATTTGTTTTAATAATTGAAGATGTTTACATAATATAAATTTTATTACAAAATTACGCACTCCTATGAAAGTCAATTCTATCCGATTAGCCATTATTTTGGCATGAAAATAAGATTCCGTTCTTTTAATAGAGATTTTAATCAGATTAGAGCATTTTTTCGACATTTTCATCTTATCCACCACCGCCGCCCTTTTTAATAAACGATTTAATTAATTCCACCATAAATATAGGTTATTTACCTAAAAGTATAATACATAAAAAGACCTGCTCAATCGGATTATTGAAAAAAGGATTAGTCTCCGTATTGTAAATATTGCGATATTTATTAAGTTAACTAAAACTCAGTTAAATCGCACATTGACTCGAGGTCAAAGGTTTGTTCCATTTTCATTAACACCAATTTATGAAAATGTGACAAAGTTAGAGGAACTCCCTTTTTTCGGTTGACGACTGAGTAACCAAACACAATAATAATATTCTTAAGATCGGTTTCCTGATGTTAACATATCCTATAAGGAAAAGGTAAAATTCGTAATAAGGTAAACACAATTTAATTCACAGCTAATTGTTATTGCTGCGAAATGTTGCACGCTTAATAATAGGATAATTGTTGCGCGACAGCTGTATTTACTCGTATACAGTTAACTTTGTAAACACTATTACAGGATTGATATTAAATATCAGAAACCATCCAATAAATCAAAAGCACAAAAATTCCATGCAAGAACCTGATCTATTTTAGAAAAAGACTTTTGTAAAGGAGTTTTAAGTATATACCTTTTATCCTATTGGAAAAATTAAATGCTAGAAAACTGGTTCATTACAATTGTTTACTTAAATCAGCATACTTTAAGATTAATAAAATGACTACACAAAGAAGAAATAATAAAGAAAATTTTATTTCCCAATTTAAAACACACATATGGTAAAAATATAAATATTCGTTACAACTTTAAAATAAAATAAATGTACACTTAATACAGCAAATGTTTTTAAACAAAATAGTAAGGCCACATTCATTTGAGTACTGAAAAACACTATTATCATACAGTTTAGTTTTAAATTCATATTTTGCAGATACTATTCCTTCTTAAAATACATCTCTTATATAATGCAACTGAGATAAGCTCATTATACATTTACATTCATTAGCTAATTAATACAATGTATTGCTTCTAGAAATTTAGCAAAACAATTGCATATATATTTTTTTAAATTCTAGCATAGAGAACTCGTTACTCATTTGTTTATAAATTTAAATTCTTTAATTTAAAATGGTATAATAAAAACTTAACTATTTTCAATTTATTCTAAGATAACCACTAAAAAAAGAAAATTAAAAAGAAATCAAAGACATTTATTCGAATTGCGGCATTAATAGTTTCAAAAATATATTCTAAAGTTTTCTTTTCTAACATTTAAACTCATTTTTTCATTAAAAATCGAAGTAATTTCATTGGTAAAACTATAGGTGACATTTATGTATTTAAGACAAATATAATTTATATATCAAAAAATTTAAATAAGTAATAAAAGATATAATTAGAGTTAATTTAATAATTAAAAAACTAAAAAGTATTTTCCTGCATTGTATCTATTAACTGCATCCATTCGACGCTTATCTAGAAATAAATCGCGGTATCTTATTAATGAAGGTACTTTTTAATTTAATTTTTGCTTCAGATTACTACAACGATTCGATTCCTCGTTCCTACAAAGCACATTAATCCCCATGCTGATCAGACATGGCGATCAAATAATGCTTTCACAAATCCAGATGATCCTTGATTGATTGGCCGGCCGAACCAATCAAGAATCCAAAACCGGATGGCTAAAGGATTAGAATGAAACTAACTCTAAGCTAATTAATACATGGTTCTTTAGATGTGATGTAACATTAAAGCTTTAAAATTTAAATAATAACTTTCTGTTCAATTTAAAAGTAATTTTAAGTTATCATAAATGGATGCAGTTAAGTGAATAAATTTAGTGTATTAAGTAGGTCAAGTTGGTAAATTGTCTGAATCTTTAATATTTATTTCAAAGGTTTAATATTAATTACATTGAATATAAATTAATTATATAAACTACTGAAAAAGTCAAAACCTACAAGGCATTATGACACATACTGCAATGTCAAACTTCATTGATAACGAATACATTAAAAAGATTTCATCACAAAATGACTGCCCATTTGCAAATGCAAACGGTATAATCCAAACATCACTACAATTTATCATAATCTATGGAACATTCACTTTCTGTTTTTCTGCCACCACAAAATATTGAGTATGAATAATGCAGAATGACTTCGATACATAGAATTCTCTATCTTAAATACTAAAGTAACAATTTCTTTACTCATAAAAAGTGCAATAAAATATTTTTCTTAATCACTACACGTAATTTTCAAACTAAATCATTTAATCAGAATCACAGTAGAGTTACATAGTAACACTAGAGAATAGCAATCGCTTCAATGAATATTTTAAATAAACAAATATTCTATATTCAAAGCTATAATATAATTATGTTAACTAATGACATTCGTAATATTCATACAATTTCATTACATTTCGTTGTTAACCTTTTTGTATGCAGTTAAAGTAATGCAAAATATGCAAGCAATACTCCGACTTAGATAAGAGGCCAAGAGAGAAACTTATGGGGCCGTTGAATACAACCCCACCCATCATGATTTACTTGATATTGGGCACTTGAAAACATATGACTTTTTAAAGAACGCCTATCTGATTTTTGCATCAGGAGAGAAACTAGAGGTATAAGCTTTGATATAATGCGTTCTTAGTAGAAGATTTTATGATTAGAATTTGAAAATTCGAATTCAACAGAATCTAATTTATAGCCCATCTGAGCTGAGATTTCGTCATTTTTGAATAGCTTTGAGCACGTGATTTATATATATAGCCTCCCTTGGTGCCACACTGACTAGACAACCTTCCCCAAAAGAAATTATTTGAGGAATATCGTTCGAGAAATTAATCTACATAAATTAATGAGTTTATATTGAATTGCAAATTTTTATGCTTTGTCGAATAAGCTTCCAAGATAACAGAAATGTGTGCAAAATTTACTGACAAATCTATCGATTCATGCATAAGAAACCTTGCAGGAAAAATTCAATTTCAAGATTTAATGTTTCAGAACCTTTGACATACCGTAGATTATTCCGTTTCAAAAAAATGTGAACAAATTTTCAGCAAAAAAAGACGGAATCTGAAAAGCTATCCCATTTTTTTAATCTTAATTTCATGAAAAACCATGTTTAATAAAAATATGACAAAAGGCAGTTTGACAGACAACTGAAGTTTGCACTAATTACTATGACAAATATCAATGCCCTTCCTAGTTTAAGGACTTTAAAATTTGAATTTCGTCTAATCATAAAAATGAAACTGAAAATACATCAGTGAGTCTTCTTTGAAGGCACAAAATCGAAAATATTTTCAATAATTGTTGCATCTCCTAAGTCGTATAAATTTGAGGCTAATGCAAAATATACATAAATAATAGTATTTATTTTCAATGTGAAATCTAATTAAGGTGGTCCCATGGTGTCTTTACGGGTCTTTCTTTTCCTTTTAAGAAAAAGCATCACAGATTAACGGCTGAATGAACTTCAACAAAGGGTAATGGATAGAGCCAAGAATTCAATGTTTGATTATAGTCCCGTGCCATTTCCTTTTAAATAATGGCATATCATTCGAAGTCATGAATTTGTTTAACGAGTTATTTTTCAAAGGAGGAACTAATTATTTAAAAAGATGCATAATGTCAAAGTATACAATACTTTGATGCAAGTTATATTTGAGGACAAAATGAATGGAGGAATTATGTATTCTCGGGAAATTTTAGAACACACAGAATTAAAAGACCGAAGTTTGTCGATTCCAGTGTGAAACCCCATAATAAATGCGCAGTATACATGCTTCAAGAATTGATCAAGCCCATAAAAGGGGTGCATAACACTAAGAGAATGAAATAAGTTGATTAAAGAGAGAAATAAAAACTTCTATCAGTCTGAAAAATTCCCAAAAGTATTCTGTTGAATGCTTCCTTCCATTCATGGAGGAGGATCGAGAATATCTTTTGTGGGAATCTTCCCTTCTTAGAGAACACCTATAAAACACTATGCATTCCAGAATAGACTACACTTTTGGAGAGCATTCAATAGACAATAGTTGCTGCCATTCCACAATAATGCTGTAATACAATCCATGCTTAATTTCCACATTTTATAGAGAATGAGAAAAGAAACTGAGTACAAAACAGAAATGTAGAACAAAGCCATTTTCGACGCTTTCACGTTCCATCACAGACTGGATAATGGTTCGATAGACATGAAAAAAAAATACGATAAATTCACATTCTAATGTTTGTTGTAAATTGCTCTAATATTGGTTAAAGACATTTCTTCCTTCAACTGATGATGTGGTAAGAAAGAATTTATAATCGTGCATAAAAATAGTGTTAATTTGAAAACAAACCGAGACTCAACAATTCCAGATCTGGATGAAGAGATCGTCTATAAGAGTTAAGAATATGTTTCCTTTTTATATATAGACAATGAATTCGATTCTATTTGGCTTGATTTTCTATTGGCTTGATTTAAGAGTTGAGGATTTTCAAAGGAGTCTTCCAATTTATTCCACATTGATAGCATAGGATGAAAAGTTTCAACACAGGAAAATTCAGTTATGAATGCTCATTTCGAACACGAAAGATCAGAATTAAGTCAGGACGGTTCAGAATTAATCAGAGATTATTATTCCCTTAGTGTAAATGTTGCCATTGTAATTCAATTAATGAAAACTATATATTTAACTCGACACATGAATACATTCATTATGATAATCGTTAAAAAGAAATTCAAAGTAGAACTGTTATCTATTCATCCATCAATGGATTTTAATATTTCTGGGCAAATTTTAAAAAGATAAAGTCAACTTGAATTTTAAAATGAAGTAAAATTTTTAATTTTAGCTTCACTGCTAAAATTTTATATTTTTCAGAACTAAAAAGACTTGTTCAATTATTTTTTGCATATTTGATGGCTACAGATAAATACTATTATTACAGTTAAAAGACATTTAAGAAAGAAGTATTATAATGAAAGTCTGATTGAAAACCAAATATTTTTGTCGAATATAATGCAATGTAAACCAACAAAAAACAACTTCTGGCAAACAGACAACTAGTCGAAGAAATCTTATACTCAGTTTTATCAAGTTTTGGCATTGCATATGGAAAATCTGATTTATAATTCGAAAAAATTGTCTTTCAATGGCGCTGTAGCCACAATTACTTAGCATTTTAAAGACAATAAAACATGTAATATAAACATATTAGATAAAAAATAAAACATTGTAATAGAATTGTTGAAACCTATCATCAGTGAAATCTCTGTGCATAGATTTAATTTCAACAGGCATTAGTGCTTACTCCTCTTATTACTGGTAGTCAAGTCATCTTATTTCAATTCAGTGGTTTGATTCAATTTACTTGATATAGCTGGAGTCCAATAAGCAATCTGCCAGAAGAGGTGTCGAATTACCATCCTTTAGGTACTTGTGAAAGCAGGGATTTCCAGGATATTTGTTGATTCAACTCCAGCTCTCTTTTACCGTTCTATTTAACCTTGTTATCATGGAGGGAGATCTGAGGGAAAATGATTTGGATTTATAAATAACTTATACCAATTTAATAGTTATCAATTGTTTGGAAATGCTTATGATTAATTATATATTCAAGAAATACTGTTCAGAAATTTTGATTTACAAAATTTAACAGAAATTAAAGTTTTTGGGATTTTAATCAGATATTATTTTCAACTTCATTGGTTAAACTAACTCAATCCTACAATTTAAAAAAAAATTAGAAAAATTTTAAGCAAACTCTATTATCAATGCTTCTTTTAAAATTTAGGAAGGTTTTGTTGGACCAAAAAAATTATTAAGAGCAAACAATGAAAGCTGAAAGTATCAAATAATTAAATCCAAATTGAATCTGTTTTAAAATATAAATATTCAATAACTTACCTTCTAATATAGTGTGAATAATGAAGCCGTCCATGAGAAGAGGTTTTCTGTTTGTCCAGAATTGTAGATGTCAGAAGATGGCTGTGGGAGTGAGAAGAAACCACTCGGTAGACAAGACTCAACTGATCTTTATAGCAAAATAACCCGAATCAAAGATCTCATCCTCTTGGATCAACATGAAATGCAGACGATTTCACATCATGGTGGATTTTTTCTGAAGTTTCTACTAAGCAAGAAAAAATTTCCTGTGCTTTTAGGCTTATTTATGCCCGAATTCGTTAAGAATGGACAACAAAACTCTAGAAGAGTGGAAGGTTTTAAACAATTCAGAATTAAGGGCTATTTCAAGTTAATCACTCTTCAAAGTACAGAAACTGAATATTTCCGATTCCGTGCACAGATTATTGCGCGAAACATCTTCAAGCGTCCAAGTGAAATATAAGTTTTTGAATTAAAACTTCAGAGCTTAATAATTACTAAATTAAAATTTTATTGTTTAAAAAAACACTCCTGATTCAAACTTTAATGTTAATGCGACGAATCTTGTTCTACTCCGTTCTTTAAATTCATAAATCAGTTCATATTATATATATATATATATATATATATATATATATATATATATATATATATAAAATCTTTTTTTTTAATTTTCTTTTTCCAGTCCATTAAGTCCAATAATTTTACTTTCATTTATGCCGATCAATTATTCATAAAGCTCCTTGCATTTGAAATTTTAAATCCCATATCAAAAAAATAATCTGAAAACGTCCTTCAAAAAAAGGTTGTATTCCTGCATTAGCTTTCAGCACTTAATGGAGTTCCGTTTAGTGACAACCTCGTTTTCATGTTCATTGAAGACTCGATTCAACCATCGAACTTTTCAACTGAATCAAGCATTATGTTCATTGGCTGCGGAAATAGCTCTCCGAAGAAACTTTCATTCCTATTAGATCACACATATTAAGAAATTTTTATTTGGCACAGAACATTTCCTTACTTTAATCTGATGGGAATAGTAAATCAGGAAATAGTTTTCAACTTGTTGCATGGTCCATCATTATTGACATGAACACAGAAGTAAAACCTCACGATTTTGGAATCTCGCGACAAAAATTAATTTAAGGGAATTTCATGAGTTTTTTTAATTAATGAAGTATAACTTTAATTTGAGTAATCTATTTTTAGAATACTAACAGAATAATAATAAAGAATTGTAAAGTTATCACGTAAAAGGATATTCTTAGTTGGAAATAATTCATGTAAAGTCGAAACAATTTATTTTTTAAATCTCTTGCGTTAATTTTTTATATAATTAACTAGAATTTCATCATTCAAATATTTGATTAGCACTTCTTACATATATTCCAGCTATTTTAGTGTTTGAGGAATTATTTATTCAGCAAATAGTCGTTATCTTTGTCTATTATTTTAAAAAAGAACAGGTGAAAGTTTTTCTAAAATATTCCGATACATTCAGGGTCCTAAGAATTATATCATTTGATTGGGTTAATTTGATAGGATTAATCAAAAGAAAACGAATTTTAATTAAAGTTTTCGGTACATGTGCTGTTTAAATACCGCTGTACGATTCACAGACGGAAGGCGTATTTAATTCACAGCGTTTAGAGATGCTTCTAAAATCGCAACAAAAATTTACGATTCCAAATATATTCAGCTCATATATTCCAATCCCATTAATCAGTAAAATGATTCCGATTAAAAACCTTAAATATTCCATCTGTAACCGATTAACATAGACTAAACGCAGATTCCTTTTACGGCTGAAAGTCATCCGGAATGGCACCAATCTAAACTTCTCTGAAATGGGACCATATTCCATAAAAGAGGGCTTGTAATAGAAACGATAGAAAATGGAATGAACGAAGCATGCTAAATTTTTCATTTTGAAATAAAAAATAAAATAAATAAAAATGACCAACAACTTTAAAAATAAGGATTTTCTGACCTTTTTGAAAATTCTCATTTTAAAAAATAACTTATTGACCTAAAAAATAATTGCGGTTTCGAATTTTAAAAACAGATATACAAAATTAAAATATGAAAATCAACCTCCGATTGCAAATTTAGAGTTTCAGCAAACTTGAATTTAACTGCATCACGATTTTCCTCACTATGATGTTTAATTTTTTAAATAAGGGTTAGCAGCAGTGAACGGATGCAATAATAAGATAACGAAGTTTCGAAAAGTTATGCACACCCTTGTTAGAGGATGCGGTAGTCAGTGCTTCGGTGAACAGATAAATTTGCTTGTCATCAAGAGTCTCCCTACCGCACCCCAGATGCAATTAGAATAAGCAGATAACTTTAAGGCACGATTTCCATTTCTCTAACTAGAAACTCTTTTTAGAACTTGCATCCAAAATTCATCAATTATTAAAAATATAGACTAATTAGAAAATATATTTGTTTGGCTTATTACTTGTTTGACCTGTGACTAAAATCAAAATTACTCAATGCGAAAATAGGTATTCCTGTTCATAGCTTCCCACATTATCCCTAAATGAATTCTTTGAAATGAATTCTTTGATGATGAAAACTTACTAAACGGCTAGATATCAACTCTCTGAAAATATTTTCTAATCTCTTGTATTTTTTACAATATAAGAATCAAAGTTCTGAACTTTGCAGTATTTTAATAATTGACTATTTAAATCTTTGATAAGAGATCCTACACATCGCAATACGAAATTGGCTAAAGCAAAGAAGAAATTGTTTGAGCTTTTCTTGGATTAAAACCGGTAAAAGCAATTTAAATTGATTCCCGAGTCAAGATTTGGAAAATGAAACGGAATTAAATGTTACATGAACAGTAGGTTTCTCATAATAAAAGAATTATTTCCTAGATAAAAAGACGTTTCTATTTCTTTAAGATAAAAATGAATTAATTTTCCAGCTTAGTTTTACAATTCAAGTCTTCATGTGGTAAGAAGTATTAACAAGTATTTATACAAATATTTGAAGTAAAGTTTTGGTGTTCCAGTATTTCAGGAATCGAGAAAAATATATTTTCCAGAGAATATCAAGTTAATAAATAATTGCTGTTAATAATTCCTAGCAAAATCTAATGGGGAACCTGTGAAAAATTAAGATTCATGGTACTTTAATTTACATAAAAACGAAAACTTTTTTTATCTAAAAAAATAAACCGAACGTGATACAATATTAAAACGTAAAATATTTTAAGAGCATTGATGATCATAACTCCGATTCCTTTTAAACAAAGTGCCCATACGAAAAATTAGGAATTTCCGAGTTCTAGAAATTTCTTAGCTTTGAAGAATAATTCACACAGTCGTGACAAAGTAATTAAAAATTTAATTTAATCTGTAATAAATAATTTCGAAACAACTTTTGTGGTAACTAAAAGATTCAATCTGGCATCTAGTATTTTCGAAGTATATAGTTTAGATGTTAGTGAAACAAACTGTTTAGTTCTGACTGTTAGAATTCTGACATCAACCAGGAATTTGATGGAACTTACTCTTTCACTTTCTATTGATTGAAACTTCAAAAGCAATCTTAACATGGATGCTAAGACACTGGGAAAGGTCAGATAAGGAGAATTACGTCCAGGACGGTGTATCACTTTCAGTACAGGTGCCAAAGATGTGATAATCATTGTGACAGAAAAGCGTTCAAGCAATTCTGGTTTCTAACTTTTCAATTTCTCGCATGCTTAAGAAAACTGTATTAATATCTGAAACTTGCAGTTGCAGTTTCAAAGTGATATAAAAGAAAATTTATCGGTTATTCCTAAAAAACGAAATTATAAATATATTTAAGGATTATTGAAATTTTGATATTGATTGAAATTTGAAGGCAGACATGCTTTTGAATTTTTCAAACAATCAGAATGTTATTGTGTCTAACTAATCCCTGTTAAAAGAAAGTTACTACTTACTCTAGCCTTTCCCAACTTTCAAATTTCTAGATTACTCATATTTCATTCCAGAAACCATACTAAAATACCTACAATTTAAATTCTAAACAAAGCAGAAAAATCTATTTGTAGAATCCT
>JAOUZG010014410.1:130503-214361 GCA_026289955.1 Argiope argentata | reverse complement strand
AAACGAAACAAGCATTGTCCACACAGCCCGACACCACCTGTAAACGAAACAAGCATTGTCCACACAGCCCGACACCACCTGTAAACGAAACAAGCATTATCCACACAGCCCGACACCACCTCCAATCGATACAAGCATTATCCACACACACTCGAACACGACCTCTCCTCGATACATTACCCACACACTCAGGCACCACCTTCCCTCACCACAAGCATTACCCACTCCTACGCTCCAATCACCCGTCAAATTCATTACCCACACTCCGATACACCATTCACTCACCTCGTGCATTATCCCCACTCTAACCCAACATCCCGTCGACACATGCAACACCCTCTTTCCAACACAATAATCCTTTGCCAAACCTAAATATCCATTTCATACAAACTTCGACACAGCTTAAAATTTCTATACGCTTCGGAAATAAATTACTTTACAACTTCGCATGTCAAGACCGGATTGCTTTTGATACGCCAATGAGCATTTCCAATTTTTTTTCTCATTCCGAACCACTCATTAGCGCAGCTTCCACACTTTAACTTATCACCGCAATACTCAATTACTGCAAGAATTATCACTGCCTTGGTTAATATTTTCTCACATGACCCATGATCCACTTCTTTACTCTATATAGCTAATTTTAGGATGAATATTATGTAAATAGCACGGATTATATGAGAGCATAAAAGTATTTAAACCAATTGCAGAATTCTAATTCCCGGACGCAGCTTAGCAAAATAATTCTATGCTTCGAACACTAGTCCTTAACACCCCCCCCCCTTTCCTCCCTATTGGTTTTCTGCGTCGTAAATTTCCCACCCATGGTAACCATCAGTACCTAAAATGTCGCTTTTCTTTATTTCCTGGGACATACAACTGTAAGGAAACTGATCTTAACAAGTATTCTCAAATCTTTGTTTCAAATAGACCTGAAGCAGGCGATAGGCATGGGCACACACTGGGGCAGCAGCTTTTACTAGGTGCTTCATGGAATTCTTACTGGCTAATTAATTTCCAGTTTTCTTGAAATATTTAAAATCCGCACTAGAACTGAGAGTGGTTGCAAAACAGCTTTTAACAGCTAATAAAAATAACATTAGAAAACAATTTAACTTAGATATTTTTTCCGCCAGATTTAAGAAGGTAATGTTATGAATAAAACTGTAAATTTTTGAAGGCAGGAATAGAATAATAAGTTAACATTTATAATTTTTTTTATTTTGATCATTAATGTTTGTTTATTGTGCTTTAGTATAAAATCTTTTCAGGTAGTAAAAATGGAGTTTTGTGAATTTTTAAATCATTTTCCGACGAATTAAATATGAAATTTTTATTCTAGGGGAAACTATTTTATTATTTGATGCAATGGCTTTTCAAATATTAAATTCATTAAATATTTTTTTACATCCCTAATTCCTATTTCGTAAACCCCGATAGAAAATTGTATTATATAACAAATACCCAAAAATCTTTTAATTATAAAGACAATAATTTACTCTTAAAATTTTCTATTAAATATATTTATTCAGAGAATATCTTCCAATTTTAAAAGTCGAACCCTTTAAAAATGAACTCCAAACTACTAAAAAAGATTCGATAAATGTTTAATCCATTGTAAGGAATTTTGGTATGTCCTGAAAATATTTTCCTGTCATTCTTTCAAGATTCCTAAAATATCGATACACCAAAACACCAAGTTTCATACATTTGTATAAATACTTTATTTGCATCAATATGTTTAAAGAAATCACCTAAAAGAAGATCCAACAGATCCAAATATTATATTTCGTGGTTACACAAGCAATAACCAAAAATCAATTGATATGGTTCACAAATGCCAAACCTTCCAAAAAGAAAATTAATGTTTCTTCCCATCTTGAAAGAATAATAGCTTTCTCTTCATGAAAAATTCCATTATGAACAAATCGAGGGCTACTCTGATTTTTCCAAAACTTGATTATTTCCTAAAATTTTTTATAGCAATCCATTTACCTTTCTTGTTAATTTTGACATAAGAAAAATTAACCTTGCCGGGGAGAAAACCTGTTTGAGTTTAGCTACTAAGCACATTAATTTTTATATTTTATTCTTTATTAATCATAAAGATATTCTTTTAGTTTCAAATTTAAATATAATAGGATGGCAAAAAGTAAGATTTGCGTTCTTTAAATACAAATTTCTACAAGTAAGAGATTAATTGATCAAAACCGAGAAGCTTCGAGAGCGAAATCTCAAGTTAATAATTAACAAATGTTGTCTAATAAAAACCAATCAATTTCAAAAATTTAGAATCAAATACTTAAAAATCTTGAGAAATTTATTCAGAATTTTAAAACAGAAAAATTCAGTCTTTCCGAATTGGACGTGCTAAATACACGAAACCACGGAATAAATATAATTTTTGCAGAAGTATTCCAAACTTCCAAAATCGTCATCCAATAGACACGAAACCTAGTTTGAAAAAATTTAACAAACCAAAATAGGCTATCAGAGCAATTGGAACTTGCATTCATTTTTATTACTGCATTCATCCTCCAAAATTAACTATCATCGGAAAATTGGCATTTTCGAAACCAATCCTCATACAGTTCAATTCAATATTGCTGAAACTTGCAAAATATACATTCCAATACATATTTTCAAAGTTTAATTTGTAACCCCTTTATAAAATACAAAATTACTACAATTCCTTTATTCTTGAAATATATATTTTTCTGGATATGTTTTCATCAGGGTCTGAAATTTCTTACCCTTAAGCTCGATAGTTATTTTCAATACACTTTATTTCCCAAATCAAAACTAAGTAATTTAATAGGTTTCATTCTTTTCGCTTTCTATTGTTTTTATTAAATGACCTCCTTTATGATGAGATATGATGCCATTCTAATAAAAATTAACATTGACCTTTGAGATATCCTTCAACTATTAAATAAATATATATTTGTTGAGGATATTAGAGAAACAAAAATTAAATGCAGTCTAAGTTCAACGCGGAAGGGATAGGATAATGCTAAATCTTAACAAAGAGGAACGGCATTATAGGACAATTTGTTAAGAAGGGGGAAGGGGGGCAACATCGAAGATTATCAGGAAATCATATACTAAATTCTTATTAAAATATTTATAAAAAATAACCTAATGCTCTTGATTCGTTATAGAATTCCTCTGCATTAAAAAATTATTTCCAACAAAGAAAATCCTTTAGTTATTAATTTGAGAAACATTTTTCATATATTAATATATTTAATTTTGAAAGATACATTACATTCTCACCGAAATTTAATCTAATTATTCGAAATTAATTTTAAAACTAGACGAGTCCTCTACCATTCCAAAACCAAATGATCCTACTTATTGAGATTTCGACTGTAAATGTCGATGTCTTCGGCAAACGGACGCTTCTTTACTCTACGCATCAGTTCTTTTTTAATGGTCGGCTGCATACACCACAGAAATTTGGGGCACCGACTTGAAAGTTCCTCTGCCTCATTACACAAATTAGATTCGGTTGAAATCTTGGTTTGCTCAAATTAGGTTGACTGAGTATCGTCTTTAATATATCTGGACATCAAATCCCAGTTTATGTTGAAACAGTAGCATGCTGGATCTGAAAAAAAGTGCGTTAGTTATTGCAAAGGGTAAATTGGTAGAGAAAACTTTCAATAGTTTATTTTATATGTTCAACCATAGCATTGAATAAAAATTTTAAATTCAATAAATGTCACAGCATATCAAAGTACAAACTTTAAGTGTGGTTACTATTAATAAATATTTATGATGCATCAACTTAATTTATAGCCTGGAATACTATCTATGCTTCGTTGAAACGATTTATAGAGTAGGTCGTTGGATCGGCACACTGATAAGGAATTTTGCAAAGGTTCAATGAAAAAGTAATTTCCTAAATTATTCAGAATTTTTAGATTTCCTTGAACTACTGAAGTATTTTATTACACAAAAATATTCTTTACATCAATATAAATCGTAAAAAAATAACAATTATTCCAATTTCCTAATCAAATAATTTTTTTTCTGAATTTAAATGCTTACAAGTTTTATGTATATATAGACCACAGTTCTTTTCTTGCTTTAGATATTGGTTTTATACTCGTGTACCTTTTAAACCACGAAATATTTACATACGCTGACAGAGATCCAGTCAGATGCAGATTAAAAATAGACAAACACTAAAACACTGCCATAAGAAGTTTCGGACTGGAATGTGATTTTTTAAGGGAGGGACGAAAACGAATCCTTCAGTTTGTCCCAAAGCAGAATAATGAGTGAGAATTTCGCGACTTAATTCAATTAATGTGCTGGCCAACAATGATTATTTATGGTCTGATCTCGTACGAATAAGGTACAGACAGCCATCCCGAGATTTTATCAAATGATATTTCAGACCATCCCATGATCGAAGAAAGTTTTAAAATGATGATTGATTTGAGCATAAAGAAAACTGAGAGTATAGAAATTAGACGTGTGTAAACTGAACTAAATTTTCACATTCATCAAGTTTTTCAAAAAATTCTTTTCTCAAGAATTATATCCTGCTGCCAGATTACAAGTTAACAAAATGGAAAGAGCTGGGAAATAAAGTTGAATACACAGGTTTTGTTTCCAAATTCTAAGTCAAGTTTAACACTAAAGCCGTTCAGATATTGACCATGCAGTTCTGCATGCATGCTTGTAAAAGAATTCAAAAATGCAACAGTGTTGATAATTAGAATTTTTCCATCATTTTAGTACCTAAAATGTAGATTATTAAATTTTGAAATGCATCTGACGAAGTTCTGATTGTATATTGTCCGTACTTTTGCATGTATGCAAGGATGTTAATTCAAAACCGTAGCGACTTAATATGGTATAAGATCTTTCGACTATAGTTTAGTCCTGCGTCTGCTTTTTGGTTTCAATCAGTCCGAATAAATGCAGCCTAAATATATTCAATATTCTGTCAATATTAAAAACTGAAAATATTTAATAAAAAATAATGTATTCTAATACCCTCATACCTTTTAAATACTAAACTACAGAGATTAAATAGATTTCAGAAGCAACAGCAAGTACACAAAAAATAGACGAAAGTTTAAAATTTCTAGAATAATTTCAATGAAATTTTAATAGAAATTAAATTTAATTTCAATATTGTTCTGTTATGTATTTTACAACAAAAGATTAAATTACTTTGAACATTATAAAAAATTGAAAACTAAATGTCTTGTAGCCCCCCAAAATTGTCTGTTTTGCCTATCTACTTATCCACCCCTACGATGATGATCTTACTATCAACTTCGAAACCTAACTCATCAATAAAACTTCATCAATTCCTCAAGTGAAATTTTATGCATTTTAGGATTTGTTTCCAATACTGAATTTTGTATATGATACTACGCTAAACATTACAATGAGAGGGGAAATTAAAAAGTTCGGGAAGGTAAAATTATTAACCAATTAATTTTCATAAAAAATCTTTTCTAAATATTATTAACAGCTACAAAAATTTTCTGTTAACAGTAAAGTTTTTGCTTACCATCTCATTTTAAATTAAAACTAATTTACTAGTAAAGAATTACAACACAATTTACAAAATAAAACACACACTTCTTACCTTGTTATTTTTTAGCATTATGAGAATACTAAAGCTTAGCTTTTCCTTTTAAAAATAAATAGCAAAGTTAACACCTAAAGGGAAATTGCAATACAAAGTCTCCACTGTATATCTAGCGTAACGAAATATCAAATTAATCAAACAACGTAGACGACAAAAAAAATTCTCATTTCGAAAATCTAACACACCTCATTACCAGAGATTTATTTAAGCCCTGCTCAGTTCTCTTCTTCCAAAAATTCGTATTGGAAAATCGCTCAGGAGCCATCAAAATTAAAAAAATAATAATAACTAGGTTTGGCATTCGAAATCGGACTTTGAAGATTCAAATATTAACATGTTGAAAAATCAGGGACGGTTTCAAAAGACCTGAAAACCATTTAAAAGAAATTATGTAACAAAAAGCAATATAATGAAAATGAAGCAACTTATCATCTATGATTAGTTCGAAAGTTACGGTAGCATGGTGATTATAAGTTCCTGTATCGAAGAATTTCAGGATCGAACTGTTGTCTTCGGCGATAAACCGTATTTATTTGTCTTATTTAGGATATTATTGAACCCGATAAGCACTAATTATGACTTGAGAATCAGTCATCTTTCTGATTTTGTGATACGTAAATTTTGAGAGAATTCAAATATTGTTCTTATCGTCGAACACTGATTGATATGAAAATGGCAATTTCGAACTCCTCCTCCAGTGGTTTTGAAATGGGATGTTAAATGAAATCGCTCATTGAGAATGCATAAGGCCAACTTTGACTGTTATATAGAAATAATGAAGAGGGATTTACCCTCATCATAAAAGCAGGTGAAGTATTTAATGAAAAGACCAAGAAGAAAAATCAAATCGCAACCCATCCAATGGTGATGTCCTGAAATATGTTAATAGGACATCATCAGGGAATTTGAAACAAACATCTATGAGTTTTGAATTTATCTAATTACTATCGTTTTCTTCGTTTGGTACTTTTGTTTTAAATAATCAAATGATTCTCAGCCGTATGGAATCTTTGTTTCACCAAAAATATCTTGGCTAGCGAAGTAATGTATGGTTGTTGTTGTTTCTTATGACACATGCCATGGACAAGCTCGCTGAGGCAGTCAGCGATTTAAAACTAATCATCTTCTCTTGTTTTGTAATAGTGCCAACTGGGGACTTTTGTTACTCACTCATGACATTCGCTTTCACAGCCCCTTCTTATAGGGGGGGATTCGTACACTTTACAAATACGACGCAGAAGATGCCTGAACCGGTAACGAACCCTGGATGCCCACATCAAGGAGAAGACGTGCTACCTCTATGCCTGAACGCCGACGTACTGTAAGGTAAGGAGGGTAAGAATATGAATCAAAGGAAATAGTTCATTAATTCTATCGTTTAGTTATCTATTAATTTAGTTATCTATCAATAATATATAGTTAAATGTAAGTATAAAGATGATTCTATTATGTTTGATTTCTTTCCCCTAGTTTGTTACCTTTTTAATATATTGAAATGTGCGGATGAATGGAATGACGACCACTAGCTAATTTAATCCAAATTTTGATGCATGTTAATTTGAAAATTTAATAAGAGCATTATGTAGCAAATTCCGTGGTTATAGCTCATAGTATTTTTAAGTTATCACACTCAACATACTCTTAGATAACAGAAAAATTGCATTTTTGAAAAAAAAAAAAATCTTTCTTGAACAATGAAATAATTTAAACTTTCAAAACGACACTAATGTCGAATTTTTGATGATTAAAATAATTTTTCTTTGAATTTTCTTCATGCATGAGATAATAAAAATTTATTTTTTACTCTATTACCATCCAGATATCTCGTATTCGAGTAGTTTACTTACGTTAATTTATCCCTTTCGAAGTGCATGTGGTTTGTTCTGAATAAGAAACCACAATTTCGAATTATGGTCAAATTATGATCAAATTGCACCCAAAACTTTAAACTTCAACGATTTAAGACTCTAGGGAAGTTTAAAAGGAAGAAATTTCCGCAAGCAACAACGCCTGTTTCGCAGATTTTTCACTCTTAAATCCATCTTGCTATAAAGGTTCTCATTATTTTCGAAATATTGATAACAATTGGAGTGAGATTTATGCAGATGATTCTAACTATTTGAAATTAATGGTAAGTATTCAAGTTTTCAAGTAACTTAACAAAAAACTAATCGAAGCCGTACTCTGCTTTTTCGCTAGTATTCTGATGAGAATATGATTTAATATTTTGTGTTGTTTAACACAAAAATGAATGTCATTTACATTAAAGAGGATTTGACTACTCATTTTAAAACTTGACTAATACAATTATCATTTACCCACTTAAAAGCTAAGTTCTTAAAAGAAATTTCTGATATGATTTTAAAATAAAACTTTTTACGTGAGTAATTTGCTTAGTTTAATAAAAATCATGTCATTCAGGAAATTTATGGTTGATATTAGATAAGAATAATTTGAATGATCATATTTTTTGGATTAAAAACATTACTCAAATTATTATTTGAAGCTTTTACACACTACTCATTAAAAATTGAGTCATTGACAGCGTTTTTGAACGCATTCTTTTAACTAATAATCGAGTCTTATTGTATTTGAAAATATGTTTATTGAATTGTTTTCAACAGCAATACTCTTTTTAACAGTTTAAATTTAAAATAAAACGCATGTTATCACAACGTGTATATTTGTTTCCAAATTGATTTGCTACATTTGTGCTTTTTATTCTCTTCACTTTAGTTTATCATAATGTACACTTTCTTCAAAGTAGTTCATTCACTGAGTGCTCTATTAGGTAGCATTTTCTGTTTCTTCGAGAGATTTAAGTCCAATTTTACTACAAACTCAGGGAGCACACTAATCGCCACTTTAACTCTGTAAACATCCGAAACAATTTTCTGTCTCCGGTACCATAAAGACAGTGCAACATTTTGGCCTTTTATTTATTTTTCAAATTGTATTATTGAAAATATCTATAGAATGGTAAAAAACGATGTAAATTAGTTTTTCGTGGAAAGTGGTCCAAAAGGAAGTATATTTATTTTTCGGATTAATAAACAAGCTCTTGTATTAAGTCAGTAATTTTACATCAAATTATTTTTACAAGTGCAAGGAGTTAATATTGAAACTTGAATCATCATCAATATCTTGGAACTCCCCGAGTGCGAGGGAAAAACGGAATCTTGGTATTATTTGCACAAAAAAAAAACAGACCAGAACAAGTTCGATGTAAAAGTTTGAATGATTTCATTGTTAAAATTTATCTATGAACGTAACTCAAATATAAACTAGATCAAATGAAATCTGCTATACATTTTTTAATGTATCATGTCGGAACATAATTTCTTGAACGGCCAAGCACCACGTGCCCGTCCAAGTTAAATTATATTTTTATTCATTTTCATCGTTTCATTGAATGAGTTACTTTGGTATTGCAAAAGATCCAAAAAACTTTATTTCGCATTGATTGTTCAAAAAAATATCACATTTCCTATTTATTTCATTTCACATAATCACGTGCTCAAAATGACATTTTTTAAGGTTTTATTTGCTGTAGTAATGTTAATTTACTTTTTTTAAACAGAGCTTTTGTAAATGCAATGGCAGCGCGTTATTGAAAGCTGATTTTTTTTAGATGTTCGTGTAGATTTTTTATTTTTCGCCTTCGGAATTTTGTTGATGCCAAAAACCTCATCCCAAAAACATCATGCTCTGACATAGTAGGCCTGTATATCAAATTATGTATTCCTGTCAAATTTTCCCTGAAATTTTTCATCGTGAATTCTCTTTGCTTATGTCAACAATCACGTAACCACGATTGCTAGATGTGTAAAATTTGTCGTTGTTCGGCAGCTGATTCTGAAACTTTCTGCGCATGCGTTATGATGAGTTTAATTTGATAAAATAGGGGCAAGAGTAAAGATGAAAGGATACATTTACATTCAACAACAAAGCAAAATTGGATTACTTGCAAATTCATGCAGATAATTCTCATACTGTCGGAAAAAGATACTAATTCACTATAAAATACACAGTCATTTTTATTGACTTTAAGGAGCATAAACATTGCTGTATGATGAATTAATGGAAGATTTCCGTTCTTAAAATGTGATAACTTTTTAAGAAAAAATTGTTAATTTTTAATTAATAGTTCTTTTTTATTGAATTTGGCAATATTTTGATTTTTATATAGTTGGTATTTGAGTTTAGTAGCATTTTTAAATATACAAGGCAAGTTTCTCTTAGTTAAGACTTTTTTTTAAATTCAAACGCATTTTTGTGATCCTTTTAACTCTTCTGAAGTTTGCATTTTTAGAAACTGTTTTTTTTTAATTCAAATTTTTATGGTCAAGTCGCATTATATAAATTCCACTGCATTTTCAGTGAGCTAATAGAAATGAAATAAATCTTACAGGTTCATCTTTCTACAAATTGGATGTAAAAGATGAAAAGTATAAAAATGTGCAAGCTCAATATGTTTCTGTTTTATATGGTGTGGCTTCTGAATATTGGTATGTTATCTGGCTAAATTGGCAGTTGAGTTCTATCTCGGATGCGAATGCTAGTTCGAGCACTAAAAAAGACGTTTGAAGCGGAATAACGAATAGATAAGAAAAAGTACGATTATATTGAACTGCCATTCCTCACATAATTATTGCTGTTATTCTATCGCGTGCTCTAAAGAAGTGGAGAGCAGCTCACTTCCGCAATTGATTCTATAAATCTCCTAATATATCAAAATAAACTCTGAAGATATCCCTAATTTATTAAAATAAGCTATTCCTACTAATTATAGCCAATAATTAGGCAAAACTGGATAAAATTCCTCGCGGGATACACGAACCAAAAGCAGAGTTTCGGGCATCATGGATACAAGACTAATGCTAGGAATAGTGAGAAAGTCAGCTGTGAATATTGCGCTCAATACATATATGTATTAAAATTTTTCATGTGACAAATTCCAAATCTTGACTCCATCCGGCTTTTATCATTTGCCAGTTATTGTTTTAACATTTTCTTCCATTCATATACGCGTAAATTTACCGTAAAAATTATGACGGGAAAACTAAAATTTTGGTTTAAATCGTCACATTAAATTTATATTTTTACAGTAAGCTGAAATATGTTTAAATTTAAACTCAACTTCAATTTTTTTCCTATTCTGGTATGTCTTAAACGTGGAAATCTCGGTCTTTAATTTTAATGAGAAACTGGAAATGAAACTATCGGAACTTTAATACCGAACAGTTTTCATTGTATGTATAAATAATAAATAAGTTGCGCATTTCACTGTGTACTTACGGAAACCGACACTTCTGTATTAACTTAATATAAACAAAAGTCTAAAAAAAGTCCGCAAGCAAAGCTTTCAGATTAATCAAGTAATACACAAGTACTAGGGAACGAAATGCAGTAAGTCACTAAACAGTTATTATTCCTCATTTGAGGATGTGAAAAAAATATTTTAGCTAAGAATATAAAAATAAATAGGTGGAATTAGTCCGCTAATTTTAATCGCTTTAAAATGCAATAATTAATTTATCTAATTCTTAGATATTGTTTAATTCTTTTGACTTATACATACTGATAGGACGCTTAAATGATCAAAAATTGTATAATATTAAAAACACCATTTTAATACTGTTCGATTTCTGTTATAAAAATGGTAGGATATAAAAGCAAATTTGGGAGAATGATAAAGACTTCCCGAGAAAAAGACGATTTTTTAATCGTTTGTCATATTAAAATTGGGAAAAAAAATGAAACGCTGAAATAATTTCTTCACATCAACGAAAAACAGCGGTGATCTGGTCGTCAGGTCTCAGCCTGTAAGCCATAGGGTTTCGTGTTCGAGACCCGATTTTACCAAAGAACCGTCGTGTAAGGGGATATGTTGCAAGTTAAATCTGTCAGGCCAAGCGTCCTGTTGCTTGTGTGACGTGTGTAGAGAGGGGGTGTCAGTTCAGGTGTCATCCTCGTCATCTGACGTCATCCGTGATTCAAAATTACGAGATCCGTCTCATTACAGCCCTAATTTTGCCATAAAATGGGACATTAATATAACTAAACTGAACTTCATAGCAGCCATTTTCAATTTGCAATATCTGTCGAAAAGTTACAGTTAAGATATCTGAAAACACATTTCCAAATATGACGCAATAAAAGTTTTATTTAAAGTGTATTTCATTGTATTCTAGCTTTTAGTTTCCAGCTGACGAAACGACAAGGAATCGATTTCGGATCGTCAGAAAACTGTTCGAATAGGCATTTGTAGCTTAAACAAACTCGAAATGGTCACAAACAACTAAAAGCACAAATTTAAAAATCGATCTAATATATCGTAATTAATTGGCACATCAAAAAAAAAAGAAAAAAAAAGAGGGGAAACTGTTCAGGAACACTAGAGTGAAACTACTTTTGAGATGAAGTGGCTAAATAGAATGCAAGTTTTATATTTGTTAAAAGCATGCTGTTAATTAACTCTATATTACTGATATAAAATATTATAGTATTACAGAATTACTGTAATTACTGAACTGCGAACACAAATACAAGACGGACATCAGCGCTTTTAAAACCGAAACGAGTGTTTTCGGTCTCGTAATGAATTGAATACCCGAATTTTATATTTGAATTCAAAGCCATCTTTGCAGTTATTTAAAAGAAAAAGAACTAGAACAATTTTATAAGATGCCATTTGCACTAAGACATCGAAAGAATGTCGCATGTATGATTCAATAAGAAGCTCTGACGAATGCATCAATCATTTAGAATTATTAGAACCTTCTATTTCTGATAAAGAATAATATAATTTAAGAAACGATTATACACCGAAATTTCTTCTTAAATTTATAATTTGAATCTCGCATATGATTTCTTAATTCTGTTAAAATACTATCCACCGTTTATTCATGAACAAGCGTTTTTTCTTAAAGAGTCAGAAATACGAATCATAGACACTATATAATCTCAATACAGTACGATTTTGTTGCTGAATTTGCAGATAAAAATTTTTTATGCCATAACAGATAACAGCCTTCCAATAAATTACCCTCCAATTCATTAACAAGATCGCCTAAGATTTAAAATAAAGCATTCAATTCTCCAAAGTAAAAACACATAGCAGCTGTTTTCATTTCAACTTGAGTGTAGAATGTAATAACAATATTGCAGATGTGCGAATTTAAACCGCAGATTGACTCTTTGCTTTAAGAGATAACAGGGTTGCCAGAAAAAGGGATGGGGCACTATTCTGAAAACTAAATCAATGAATGATAAAATGTCGTTTTGAAAGTGCCTTTAATTATATATTCCAATGGAAGTAATGAATCTGAGTAAGCATACATTTAATTTCATGCACACGTGGGATTAAATAGTTTTGTAACATACAACTCAGTACAAAATCATTTATTTCCTTTAATAAATAAGATACTGAATAATCTTCATCTTAATCTTAACTTATAATAAAGCTCAATGTGTGTGTGTGTTGGCGCTCTATAGGCCAGCTACCAAATTTGGTAAGTGTATGCCTTGGGGCCGGGAATGTGCATCTCGGAGCCCTTTTTTGAATTTAAATTTTAATTAATTAAAAATTTAGCGAAATTTTGACGTTTTTGCGCTATAACTTCCAAAAATGTTACAGCACAAAATTGACTTTTGCATCAAGTTAAATCTGAAAAAATTAGCTTTTCAAAGATACTGATGTTTGACCCATAAATTAAAATTCTGTTTTTAATGAATTTTTAAACATTTAATTTAATAGTATTTTTCAACAATTTATTTCGTATAAAAAATAAGATCTTATCTGCACGTGCATCTCAAAAAATCAGCTTTTAATAACCCTTTGCCATCACATTTACAAATACTCAGATTTTTTAGAAAAGATTAATTACTAACGCAAATAGAAATAGAAAAATGTCATTTTATGCAAGTGATTATATGAAACGAAATAAACAGGAAGAGTGATATTTTTTTTAACAAATGCAACATAAAGCTTTTTTATAATCGTTTGCAATAAAAAAATTATTAATTCAATGAAACAATTAAAATAGATAAAAATACGAAGTAAAAGTATAATTAAATAAATTTAATCTTTTATTAACGTGTTGTCATTATATTGACAAAAGCTCAAATTAAAAAAGTAAATTATTTTTGGAATTTTAAATGCGTTGAATTTAATACAAAATAATAAAACATTTTAAAAATTGAAAAAATTGGAATCTACTATCCCAAGTTTTAAGTTATCATTTGAGAGCATCATTATTTTTAATTCAATGTTTATATGAATTAATTTAAATCATTACACAGTTTTAACCGGTTTGAAACCATCAGATGGCTATCAGATTTGGTGCAAATATTTAAAAAACTGTTTTTTTTTTATTTTTAAATCAATCGAGCTCCAAAACTTTTGCCTTACATTATTATTTTTTTTCTAAAATACGTTTTAAATGGGTTTGGAATGATCACGTGACTATATTATTGTACAATCTGCAATTTTTAGAAAATCAGTGTTTTTTTTTACCCTCCATCTCAAAATTTTTTGAACATAATTTTGCTGACTAGAAAATTAAAAATGAAAGTTTTAAATACAATTATATTCTAATATTTACAGTATTTTGAGAAATACAATTAGTCAGAATGCTCTTATTGTTTAAGTAGAGTACAGTAGACATCGCTAAGTTTGCCTTACGTTTATATAATTTAAAGGCAACTCTCTACGTTAGTGCTGTCTTTTTTAAAAAGTAATTTATCTTTGAAAATTTCTATTTTGGCAACGTTTGTAAATTTATTTTCAGGAAATTGTTTTTTTTTAATTATTTTTATTGAATGTGACAAATGCAGTAAGAATTCTTATTATTATGGAATAATAATTTTCTGAAATTCCTGTCGCATTTTAATTATTTAAGAACACGAATTGCCCAATTTTTTTCTGTTCTGACGTCATTATGCTTACTTTCAATTGTAATCTTGGAACGAAATGAATTGTTGGTTGTAGAATTTTTATGGAATTATTTTTCCTGTGAATGTTGGATTTTATGTATTTAAACCTCTAAATATTTGTAAATAATCACTGCCGTAGTAGAAATTTTATGTATATCTAAATAAATTTTAATTAAAACTGCTTCATTAGTACATGAAGTGCAATGGATTATTTATTGGCATTCGCATAAAATTGTATCAGAAACCTAAATAAGTCAGAGACTGATTTGATAAATTTAACTCTTATGATGTCATTAATGAATAAATATAAGTTACATATTTCAAAAATGCAACATATAAAACTAAAAGAGAATTTTTTTAAAAAAAATCCGAACGATAATCTGTTAAGAGCGAGATTAATCATTTAAAAGTAGGAAATCGCAAAAAAATACCTTAGAAGATGACACCATTTTATAAAAACGATAAACAAAAAGCGATTTATAATAAGTTGAAGGGAAATATAAGAAATCCCTCTTAATTATTTTTGTTAAAGTAAAACATTTTTGCTTTCGTGTTTTTTTTTTTTTTTCAGTTTTAAAACAATAAGATATGACTTTTTAATTGTTGCTTTTACTTATTTGAAGAAAATGCATTGTCCAAATCAAAGAATTCGCCTTTATGAATGTAATGGATCTCCGCATACGTAATGTTTAATGTGCCATACCGAAATAAAAATGCATCTGCTTTCAAAGAAGCATACGTAATGATAAAGCTTAATTGGTAAAAATAAGTCTGCTTTTTGAAAACGCATTTACTTTCAAAGAAGCGTACATATTAATGCAATACTGGTAAAAGCAGATAAACATATCTTTTGTGCGTATATTTCGGAAACGTCAAAACCTTCTGACCAAAACAATATCATGTTCTCACATCATAAAAAATAAATCAATTATCATTCCAAATTAAACATATAAAAATGTAATTTTTTTCAGCACGTGTCTGCATGAAATGAAACAAATAACATGATATTTTTGAAAATTCAATGCAAGGAAACATTTTGTATGATATTTTAAAAAATATATATTACTACTTCAACTAAACAGTTTTATTTAAGACAAATATGGCTTTTAAAAGACATGTTCTATAATCGGAGCCCAACAGAGAATTTATAAACCTTTTGTAATATACATACATCTCTTAACAAATCGTCTAAGTGAAATATATAATTATATTCTTAGTAAATTGAGGTAAAAAATGTTGATGAATTACGGCTTTTAAATTTTTACTTGTATCATCTGCTCTATGAATCATATTTAAAAAAAATATTCTGTCGACACAAAGACCTTAAATAAAAAAATGTACCCCTACATCAATTATTAAAAATGACCAATTTATGAAATTCCAATATCACTATTCTATAAAAAGGGCGATTTTAGATCACTTTATCGACAATCTCAAAGAAGTTAATCAGGGTTTCTCAAGAGTAATTGGCCTAGATTATGAAAATGTTTTTTTTTAATCTTGCAATATTCAGAACTGAATAAATCGGACAGATTTGATAGCATAAGATATAAACGTTTATTTATTTATTTAGAAGGTATATAGATATAAAAATGTTTGACTGAATATGAATCTATAAGACCAAAGTACTGTCTATAAATTTAAACCATAATTTTTTAAGTATATTTAAGCCCCCCCCAAATATTATTGCTGAGAGCATTAAAATTAAAGTTAAAAACTTAATTTTTCATTGAATCTATTGAATGTTTGCTGAATAATCCTTTTTGGAATATTATAAATTATGAAAAATTATAATGTTTCAATTTCTACAGTAAACATAAAATTTCAATGTCGGGCTACTCTACTTTCAGTTCCCAGTTTTATTTAATGTCATGCTTGGATCTAGTAAAAAAGGCCTTTATATTAATTGCAGTCTCATCATTTCCACTTTAATTTAAAACTGAGTTTTACGGACGCTGATAGAAAATCAGATAGAGATACAGAATTTAAAGATCAGGACAACTTGAGGCCTACATAATAGATAAGTTAATCTATGACTATCGAAAGTTGAAGCTTAGAAATATTTTTCTGCCGGCTTGCTGGCACAGGGGTAGCGCGTCTGCCTCGTGTTCAGGAGGTCCCGGGTTCGAGTCCTGGTTCGGGCATGGTTGTTATTCTGTGTACTATCTGTGAGATGTGTGAATGTGCCCCCCTGTAAAAAGGGGTTGTGCAAGCGAATGAGATGAGTGTGTAGCAAAAGTCGTACTCTTGGCCCTAGTTGGCGCTACTTGAAACAAGAGACGCTTCACTCGGCTTAAATCTGCTGCTGGGTCCAGCAGCGAGCTTGTCCATAGGCAAGTGCCATTAGAACCAACCAACCAATATTTTTCTAGAAAACCTATTATTATACCATGTTATATAAAAAAAATTAATTGAACCGTTTAGCCGGCATTAATTGTGGCGAACCAACTGGTCGGCAAAGGCGGCTAGTATTCAATAAAAATGCTCAATAGATAAAAATTATATTCTTTTAATTTTGAGTCAAAACTAGTAGTTTATTTAAATATTGTCAATAACTTAGCTATTTGGAAACTCCCCCCTCCACACTAAAAAAATATTTTATCACAATATCTCGTTTAACGGATATTAATATGAAAGACCTTTTTCTAAAAATTGTTTGATTCATATTTAACGTAACGAGAATTTACTTTTAAAAGCTTTTAATTATAAAATTTTGTTCAAATGTTTAAAAAAAAACTATTTCAGTTTTAGAGAATTTTTTCATCCGTTTTTAGCTATAAATATTGAACCAAAATCATATTTACTCTGTTAGCACTATTTAGTGTATTTTATTAGTTCGTTAGAATAAAATATTTTTTCGATATATTTTTATTGAATTATTTTAAAAGGATTTTTTTATTATAAGGAGTTCATGTTAGAAATCTTTTATAAATCGCCTATATAATGCTAAAAATGGAAAACTTTTTCTTTAAAGTGAAATGAGACACTCTGCTCTAGTTTTTCAGTACCATCTCTAACAGAAAAAAAAATTGTGTAAATCCATAAATGTTGAATATATATTTTATATTGATGATGCATTGATTTTTTTATTGTTTATGATGTTTTTCTGTTTACAGAGATGGAATGGTCCGAATTCGTAGTCCGTAACGTTGATTTTTTTTGGCAAGTATGAGAATTTTACACATTACAAATTCTAAAATTAAAAGCAAGTCTTAGTGGAATTGGCATGAAAACGTATCCTTCTCTTAGGAGATCCATAAAAACAGCAAAAACAATTTAATATTTAACTTGATGCGCTTTAGTATTCCATGCAATAATAGCATTTTCTAAAACATTGGTTTATGCAACTTATTATTTCCCCTCGAGGTTTTGATTTTTTTTAAAAAAATATTAAACCAAAAGTAAAATTTTAAAAAGAGTTAGTATCTATTCAGAAAACTTCCAAAAAATTCTGCATACTTAGGATGCAAGCGAATGTAAGTGAACAAAATCAGATAATTGCAAAAACTCGAATGGAAGCTTTTTCGAATGCCGAAATAATTCAAATTAAGCTGACTTAAGGTAGAGAGCATGCAAAAAGTTGTCAGATTTAATTCTGAAAAATATTCTAAATGAATCATCAAAAATTGCATTTCAATCACTGAAATGCTCCCATTTAATTCAGACTATTTTTACCTGTATTTTTTACACTACGTAAAACTATTTCATAAATACAATACATCTTTAGTTACGAAAATCAAATAGAATGAAAGTTAATATTTCTATCCCATTAAATTCGTTTTCAAAACTTAGCGTGGAGACGATGCTAAGTTCCCAACCATCAGGATTCATAAATATTTGCCTGTTAATCGGGTAATTAACTTATATTCAATTCCTTTTACGTTGAAATATTTCGTCGTACCCAGTTAACAGGTTAATATGGCATATTTGATAAGTTATCGTTGAAACTTTCAAGCATAACAGTAGTTGAATGTTTTTATGTTATTTCCTAATTTTAACAGAAAAAAGTAATTGGAATGCAATTTTATTTTTAATAAATTGTTGCAATTAATGATAAAATTAATATTGATGGGAACCAAAAGTTTAATTTTGAAGTAAGACATTGGTTCTATTTGGAAATATGAACTATCTTTAATTCTTAAAATAATTTGCTTTAAATGCTAATTATTTTAATGTCATTTTTTCCCGAGCCAATTCTTTTTTCCGAGTCCGACCATAGTTTCATATTAACTGAAAGAATTAAAGGTCGCCAATTTTTTAGAATCATTTTACATTACATGTCATCTTCAGAGATTTAAAAACTCTTACGTATCTAAATTATAGAAACATAAGTTTTAAAATTAACAAGTGACTTCTAAAAATCATTTGTACTCTTTGTACTCCGATGGTGCCTTTAACTCGCCATTCAGGATTGTGCATCATTTTCACGTTTCATTTATTTTTTAAATTTAATTGTTAAAAACGCCTACATAATTGTTAAGAGGTGTGGATTAATTTTTCAAAGAAATTCAATTTCAAAGAACTATGTATATTTATTTTTCATAGCAATAAACAAATCTTTGTATCAGGTGAATAGTTTTGCATCTAATTATTTTTCGAAGTGCAAAGAGTTAAAACAAAATTATAAAGGATTGCATATTGTAACGAAAAAAAATTAAGTCATGCACAATTTTAAAACACTAAAAAATTATTTAAACACTTCATAATGCAATTTTTAGCTGATTTCAGTAATATATAACAATTTTTATTACTGATAAAAAAATAAATGCCTAAATGGTATTTTCCTTACTTCTGGCTAAAATTTGGCATTTCTAAAGGAACTAATTATAGTTTATTTACGTGACAAATACAAAAGTAAAAAAAGTAGAATAAGAAATTTTATATAATATAATACTATTAAGATGCAAGAAGCGAATTTTAATGTTCATCTGGCACATTTTTCCATGAAAAATATTACACATTTAGTTAAACCTTTAAAAATCACGGTTATACAATTTTATATAACACAAAACTGTTTTTAATTTAGATTCAAAAAGTCAGAGAATCAAGCATATTATCAAACAATGACTATTGTTATGTTGAAATGAACTAACTCGTCTATTAAATTATATAAATTAATTCATCCGTTGAATAAACTAATAAATGCGAATCAACTAATTCATTCCTTTCTTTTAATTAATGAGATTGCGAATCAAAATGCTATAAATTAATTTTTTAAAAAGTAACTAAACCAAATCTTAAAGTGAAAGTAAATTCCTCACAGGTTTCCCTGAAAAAAAAAATCTAAAGCAAACTTATATAAATAGAACGCTTCTGTACATTTGCACTCTCCAGTTTTGATGACGTACTGAATCTAACACGTGATCAAAGGGGATAGGAAAGTGGCGGGAAATCTATTCAATTATCCTAATTATTTCAGATGCTCTCAAAAATTCGAAGCGGGAAACTTTCATGGGAGTGGCAGATGAAAAATTATAAAAATAAATAATAAGAGGCGATTCGTTTTCACCTGCCTACCAATCCCGAGTTTTCGCGCTCTTTCAGAATGTTTTTTGTTCTTAATTAGTAACTTCCAAGGAAGGGATAAAATGCAGCTAACTTTCTATAATTAGAATAAATGCGCATTTCCGTTGTATTTTTTAAGGATACTTCTGTTGAAAATCGTTTATGGTCTAAAAATTGTAATTTCTGTATTTAGTCTTTAATTTCGGGGAATAAAAACTATGTTGTATCACAGAATAAACACTAAGAATAGAAAAAAAATCACAAATAACCAATTATACTTTGTATTTTTTATCATTTGGTAGCTACAGGTTGAACATAGACATTACAGGAAAAAAACTTGCTCCTTGAAAACAGTTTAACTAAAATAAATTAGAAAAAAAAAACGCAATTTTTTAAACAGTTAATTTATTGTACAGCTAAAAACAAATAGCGTCAATTCATAAATTATAATTAAAAACTTAGACATAAAAGAAAAATTTGTGAGAAAGAGTCTGCAAGCCAAAGTCGATCGTCTCATAATCAAGCAAAGAATATTTGCAATGTTAAGTAAAAATTATTGCCACTTTTATGGTTTAAGTTATAATTGGCCAGGGGAGTTTTTGAACTGTATTATTTTTATTTATTGTGAAATTAATTATTGATTTAATTAAAATATCACGGTAAAGGGGCCAAACGAGCATTGAGTTAAGAAAATTGGTTAATAAGCATGCTGAAGACGGAAAGTGTGAACCACAAATTTAAGAGACTGTCCACAGTTGTCATTTAATGGTTCATCATATAAAAAAATCATTTCAAAACCAATAATCATGTGGAAATGAAGCCTAAGACAACCATCTACAAATTTTTCAAAGAAGCAAATGAGCGACAGTCAATCAGAAAATTCAAAGCAAATCCATTCCTTAGTGCGCCAAAGTTATCTATTATTAATGAAAAAGGGTTAAGAAAAAAAATTGGTCCATCAACAATAAGAAATGTGCTTCACGAGGTGGATCTCAACGGAAGTAAATTTAATTGGAAAAAATCATTAAAAGAATGAAAATCGAGCACGAAAAAAATCTGTAATAGTTGTACAAAATTTTGATGCGCAATCAAAATTAACGCTTAACAAATGATTTGCAACTAATAAAATTAGATATTTTAATCTTAACATTTAAATTTAAAACATTTGGAGTGGAATTGCCCCCCCCCCCCCCCCCCCAGAATATGGACCTAGGACGAGGTTATAAAAATCTTAGATTTTCATTTTCATTGTCATGTCCGTGTGGGGTTTTTATTTCTTAATATCGTAAAGAAAACCTAATATGTATTGTGTAAGCTTTTTTTTCCTATCAACTGAAATTAAAACTTGGCATGGAACTACAATTTTAATAAGATACAAATTTTGTTCCAAATCGTTCCGAGGAAAGAGATTCAAATTGTATGTATTATTTTCTTCATTAAATAATGAAATTCTATTTAAAATGATTCGTACTATTTAAATTTCAATTATAAAGCAAGGTAAATGCAAATTAATTATATCAGATTATTAAATTTTATCTGTATTCTTTCAGTTGTCATTCTGAGCTGAAATTCTGAGATTGTAAAATATACAAAAAAAAAAGGTTTTCTTTTGCTAAAATCCTTGAGAAATGGACTTCTTTGGAAAGATTCATTTGTATTTCAAAATGAATTACAAAGTTTCTTTCGTGACCAAAGTTCAATTTTATATTTCTATAATATATAATGTTTTGATTTTTCACTATTCATTTTGGGAATATTTTATTAATTTTCAATTTGTGTATTCCTATTTAAGGTATATTCATGTATAATTTATTATCTATATGTATTTAAATGTAACGAACATTCATATGTATTCAATTGCAGCATGCTTATTTATATTTTAAATGCATTCTGCTTGAAAACAAGATAATTTTTTTTTTCAATATTATGTATGGAAACTTGAGAAAATAGTCTGGCATTTGTGTGATAAAATTGTAGAACTGCTTTAATCTATTAAACCTGCACCCCTCAACTGAAACTATTGCCTCCGGTATGCTTATACTACATCTCACAAGAACTTCTTGGAGATTAAATTTGGATTTTAGACTTGAATTTAACAAGATTTTCGAGCGAGTCATTTGAGATCTGTTGTTGTCATAGAAGAGAAAGAAATCATAGAAAGTTTCAATTTTGTTTCATTTCTAATTTTCTAAACGTTACACTGTCCCTATTTGTGGCTCCATACGCCAGTAATTGATCAAGATGATGTTCCTTGCGACTGAAAGGATTAATTATACCGGTGCTTGAGTGGAATATCTTACTTTATTGAAAGGTCAGTATGTGCCTTTCCACTTAATATTTGACACAGAACAGCTCAAATTGGCGTCAGTTCTTGCTATTGGTAACATCTGATGAGGGGAGCCGTCTCTACTGCTGTTTGCAATATTCTCCGCCTCGTCATATTTTGCCTATATTTAATATCATATAATTTGGAATCAACTGCTACTTGATCAGTTATGTCTCCAAAAAAGGTTTAATTTGACATGAACAGAATTGCATGGGATGTACAGCATGTTACTTACGTATAATTAACTTTGAAGTAATGAAACATTTGAATTTTTTAATGTTATCTCTATATAATCATTTATCCGTGAATGTAATGGTATCTCGGTCTATAAATTGGAGTTTAGTTATATTAATGTCCCATTGTAAAACAACACCATGGCTATTTTGAGACGGACCTCGTAATTTTGAACATCGGTCAGATGACGAGGATGACACCTGAGCTGGTACCCCCTTTCCACAGCACACAATCCGGAGGACATTTGGGCATCACAGGATTAACTTGCAATTGACCCCTTACGCGACGGTTCTTCGGTGGAATCGGGTTGCGAACTTGAAACCCTACCGCTCACGAGTTGAGATCTTACCACCAACCCACTGCGGCTCTTTATCTATAAATTGAAGAAATTTCTAATTGCTACTTTCGATTTTCGTTATCTGTTCCGATAGTTCCATTTGTCTCTTTTGTATTCTAAAAATAGAACGTTAACATGGTATTCATCAATTATTAAATGATAATCTCTACTGTATATAGTGTTTGCTGTCAACAAATTCTGATAGAATATATTTACCTAAGTAGATTTGTTCCGAAATGTATACCCTAATCTACGAATTTTTTTTTAAATTTTGGATGCAATTTTAATAAAACTAATATTTTCAGATTTTTCGATGGTAATTCCGCCAATATTACTGCACAAAAATAAAACCTATCTTAAAATTAAAATATAAATAATGTTTTTGATAATAAAGTGTGAGTTTGTTTTGGTCCCAATAAAAGTCAAATTTATTAAGGATATATAATTTTTACAATTGGAGCTATATGTTAGTGTCCAGTAGAATTACATTTTGTATATCTTGAGTCAAAAAATAGATATCTAACTTATGAAATCAAACTTCTTATACAGTCTCCTGACTCTATCTATCGATTTTTTTTTGTTAAATATAGTTCTGTAGCATTTTAAATAAAATTCCATTCTTCCACGACTGCATTTCAAAATATAAAATGTGTGAAAGTTGCAATTTTATTTGAACTTCATAGCTATGCTTGTTCCTTGAGAGATCTTACATTACCATTTGCAAATTGAAATTATACATTTTATTAAGCTCCGATTTTTTTTAATACTGTACAAGAAATACTACTACTTTAAAACATTTTTAATATATGTATAGTTATTTAATCTGTTATTTTTTAGTTCCATGTGTTAATTGTTTTATTATAAGATCCTTTAGTTCGCAAAATTTGTAATTCATTGGATTATAATTTTTTTACTATTCAAGTTAGCAAAAAATTGCCAGTTCATGTTTGACGTTAGTAGGAAAACTAGCTGGTGTGGGGCGTCAACTATCATCAGCAAATAGAAATGGAAAGATTTATTTCTAAATGTAAACGTTTTTTTTTCTTTTTAATAGATCACAAGCCAATTATCAAAGAGCAAACGGATTTTTTAATTCATCTGTGGAGTAATATTTCAACTGGCTTCAACCAGACATTCTTAACTTATCAGTGACATGCACAAACTGTTTTCCATTTGAGTGATTTTTTTTCGAATGAAAAAGCCGTCTCTGTTTTAGCACTTCATCACTTGCACTATTTTCTGGTTGTGTATCTAAGAATTTCAGTTCTTCAATTGATTTGAAAGTAAGTACTTTTATTTCTGTTTTCAGAACCGTTGATAATCTCCTTTAAAGTATTTTATTTTGTGATAAAATTGATGTTAATTTTTCAGTTATGCCTAGTTAATACGCTAGTTTTTTATGTTAACGTATACCTTTAAGCCCTATTTTATACTTTACTATTGAAATGATTAGAAGGGGGGGGTGAACTTGTTATAATACCCATTTCTAAAGATGGAGACTTCTAAAAGTGCCCTACATATGAATTGATTTTTATTGTCAGTTATAATATTTTTAAAATATTTAAATTTGCATTTCATTTAACTGTTTTTGCTAAGTATAGTTGCTGTTTGTATTTCAGTTCCCTAATATATGTATTAAAAATGGATATGCTTTGAAATCGGTTAAGGACTTTCCGTAATTTAGGTTTGCATTTAAATATGTGTTGGAATAGATTTTTCTTAGCTCATTTACTTCAAACTGAATAGTAGCTATTACATTCAACGGTTTATGAAGTAAAAACTGATTATTTAATTTTAAATATAATCAAGCAAAAATAATAAAAAAAGAAATATTTAAATGGGAATAGCATAGTTAATGCATCTTTTTTTAGCTTTCATATTTTTTTCTTCTTGAAGAATTGTGGTCTCTTGGTTATAAATCATTTTCTTTTCCCTCACTTTTCCGCTGCATTTTTGAAAGCATTTAGAAGTTATAGACGAATGAAATTATGTACAAACGTTATAATTTCATTCGTCTATAACGAAATTATGTACAAACGTTTAGAACACTGTTCTTTAAAATGCTTGAAAATAAACAGATCAACCCAATTGTGATTTTCAAATTCGTATTATCCTTGTAATAAGAGTTTTAGAAATGTTTAAAATTAATTTTTAGATATTAAGAAAACGTGTGAATTTTTAAATGCAAGTGTATAAATTAAACTCATTATTGGCATTTTATTAATAGATAGCATCATGATACATTAATATATTTGGAATATAGGAGATGATTCATAAATAGTAATAAACTGATTATTTTGTTCTCTTCAGAAACTGTAAATTTTTTAAATTTTTCTTATGTTGTTAAAATACCATCATAACGATTTGTTTTGGTCGTTTTTTTAATGATGTGGGAAGTGTGCACTTCATAACGCCAATTAATTGAAAGCAGTTATAGTCGATTTGTTGTAATCAGTTCGAAATTAATTGGGTTCAGCAAAATTTCGCATTAATTTTCAAATAACCTTAACATATCCTCGTTGACTTCAGATCGTGTTAATATGGATCATTTTCTTGGTTAACCCTATTTGGGACAAATTTTTGTTTTCACACCAAAAAAAATTTGAGGGAGCGAAGAATCAGAAATTATACACTTACATATGCAAATGAAAATAATATTTTGTGTTTAAAAAATTTTATTGCGTTATAATCATTATTTGACTTTCAAATCCACACCGGCATAAAATTTTGCATTTTTGTGTATAATAGCTCATATGTGAAAGTCCATAAAATAATTTGCATTTGGTGTAAGGCATAAATGTATATGCATCCGTAAACATAGTTTGGTAATCACTGACAAAAACACAAATAATTTCAATTGGATGAAATGGTTTCGCGTAGTTTTACTACCAACAGTTTACGCAACAATTATCTTGCTATTTTGAGTTGATGAGCCTAACAATGGTCATGAATACTAGTATTGGCTGTGTTTACTACGTCATATAGTTAAGATTTACGTGCCATCTCATGTAAAAAGCTATAATTATTTTGTAAAATGTCGATAAATTAAAATGTAACCTGAAAGTTACAGGGGCCCATAGAGGGTTAACTTAGAAAACGTTTCATCCTGAAGTGATTTTCCAAAAGATTATAGAAATCTTTTGTAATGATTTTTAATCTTTTATAATGTGCATTCAAATATTTAAAAAATATCCCTATTTCTCTGAAAATTTTGATCTTTCTACAAAACGGTTTTAATTGCTTCTTGTACATCAACCTGACTCTAAATTTCCTTACTAGTACTTAATGGGAAAATTTCGAAACATCGGAAGAACATAATAAAGTGCCTATTTCATAATTTTTTTTCCTAACTGAGTAAAACCTTGTAGTAGTTGTCATAACGAGTGGAACTCGAAGAGTTTTTTTATTCCGAAGATATTGTTTTGTTTAAAACGAAATTGACTCAAAAAGTGACTTCATGTAAAAGCTGGGTTTTGCAATATTTTCTGTTATAAGTTTTTATTCCTCTCAAATGTCTTTCTTTTAAAAACTGATCGACATTATAAAGATAACATTGATTCTTTTCAATAAACAAAAAAAAGCTCCTATAAAAATAATTTTCTGGAACCTTATTTTAATGATATGTTCTTATCATGAGAGCAGATGTTTCAAAACAAATTCCCGCCCTTTTTACTACCGATAAAGTTTTTTTACGAAATTGTGTTGTCTACACGGTATTGCCTCCATCGCCATGTGATACATTATAAAGAAAACAACTCTCAGCAGATGTTTCATAAAATCGTTCTAAAAAACTCGATTGTTTTGGATGCAATACTGCTTCTTAATCGTTTGTGCTACAAACGATATTCGAAATTCTACGATATTTGTGACGAATTTTTTTAACGGGAAATTATCTGTTCATTAGATCATCATGGGTGAAGTAAAAGAAACTTATTCTGATTGAATTATAATTTTGAAATTTCTTTGACCTTACTTATAAGTAATATCTGCTCTGTTGTGAAATATATCTACATCGCATTAATATACAGATTATATAATATTTAAGACAAGTCATTTTTTTTCAATAAATGCATTAAAATAATAAATTCCTATGTTATATATATACATTTTTTCTCCTTTAGAAAATTCCACAATTGAATTGTTAAGAATATTGAATTGTCATAAAATGAAATTTTCTCAAAAGGGGTAAATTTGTGACGCTCTGGAGCATCAATAACGAAATAACTAGCTAAATGAACATGGCAATGACAATTTAATAAACAGAATTTCATATAGCCAATATATAAAAAAGCATCTCAAGTTGGGTTTTACATTTTTGACACTAAAAGAGCACTTAACCCTTTGCGGTCCTATGTTGAGTGTGACTCGACATTCAAAACTGTGCATCATTTTGACGTTTCATTTATTTATGTTTCAAATTTAATTGTTAAAAACGCCTACTTTGGAGGAGGTAGGATGATTAGGAGATGCAGATTATAATTTTTCAAAGAAATTTCGACTTAAAAGAATTATATATATATTTATTTTTCAAAGCAATAAAATCTTTGTATTAGGTGAATAATTTTGCATCTAATTATTTTTCGGACTGCAAAGGGTTAATTTTTTTTAAAAAGTTTGCTGCTATTCAAAACTTACGATTCATCGCCAAAAGGGCTATTTTCTCATTCCATTTTCATGAAAGTTTCTATTGTAAATAATAAAAATTTAAGCTTTGTAACTAACAACTTTTATTTGTCACTTGGGAAAAAATGAATTTTTAAAGTTTTTAAGAATTTTTTTAAGATCGTTTAATCTGAGAGAATCTACGATATTTTAAAATTGTTTAGTAAAATAATTTTCCATGCTTCACAGATAAAAATACGAAAGGCAAATATTTTATTTTGGGATTTTCGAAGATTTGCCCTCATTTAATGTTTACAATATGCAGTTTATAACAACTGATTTCTAGAAAAAGATTTTGAGTATTTCTAATTTGGCTCCACTATCGTACGGACCCCTGGAGGACGCTTGATGTGCCCGGCCATCAGTGCTTGTATTTAACCAATAAAAGGATATTTTTTCGTTTCATACAATAAATTTTAATTTTTTCCTATTGTTTCTTAAAATACAATACAACAGCCTAATGCAGGTTAAATTGTTGTTTGTACCCTAATGCAGGTAATTGTTTCAATTATGTTTTTATGGTTTGGTGCAGTAAAGAATAGGGAGAAAGTATTTCAGCAAGATATCAGGGAAATTAAGCTTTGATGCTAAGGTATGTGTAGTGTTAAAATGAGGGAGGCGGGTAGAGATTGCTTTTGTATGCTGTACAGAAATCTGTTAATTACCCGATTGAAACAAAATTCTAAAAGAAGTTCTTAAAGGAGAAGGAAAAGACAGGACATATATCTATAAATGCGAAAATATGCCAGAATTGTAAAAATAATTTTGTATAAACTAGCTTTCGTCAAAATATGAAATTTTCTCTCCCTATAATTAAGCTTATTCTGGACAAATAAAAATGGATTTATATTTCATATCATCGCTCCAATGAGTCAATACATTGCAAACAATTTTTTATAACTCAAATGCTATAGTCCCTGTATATCTTTTGTCTGCAGCAGCACAAGCGATGCGGCGGGGAAAAAGTTCTACATTTAAAACCTTAACTTACAAGTTGAGATAATTGAGCTGAAGAAAAAAAAATAAAATAAATTAAAAGGAAATCTGCTATGCATATTTCAATGTGTCATGTCAGAACAACAACATTTCTTGAACGGCCAAGCACCACGTGCTCGTGCAAGTAAAATTATATTTTTATTCATTTTAATTGTTTCGTTGAATGAGTCACTTTAGTTCTGCAAACGATCCGGAAAAAAACTTTTGTCTCGCATTGATTGTTTAAAAAAATATCGCATTTCCTATTTATTTCATTTCATATAATCACCTGCTCAAAATGACATTTTTTCTATGTTTTATTGGCTGTAGTCATTAACTTTTTTTAATTGGAGTTTTTGTAAATGGGGTGGCACGACGTTATTAATAGTTAATTTTTTGAGATGCTCGTACAGATTATAAAATTTCAATCTTTTGCATACGGATTTTTGTTGATGCCAAAAACTCGCATTACCAAAACAATATCGTGTTCTGACATGATAAATGAATGTAATAATTGCATCGTTCCAACGACGTTTCGCCTGCTTTTTCTTAAACGAGTCATTAAAAACGACCTTTCATTCCTAACAGATAGCACAGTGAAAACATTTTTCAGAACACAGGTTTTTTAATTTGAGGCATCTAAATCATCTACTATAATAACTCATTTGAGTATTTCTCTTCAATAAGACTTTACGGGAGGATAATTTCATCTGCATTATTTTCATTTTTTTTTTGGTAGATAATTCATTTATTAGCATGATCGAGATTTTCCCTTTCATTGTAATGTCTTTGATGCTTGACTTTAAATCTAATACATAATAAATAAAAAATGTGTAATGTATAATATACTAAATATGTATAATGTATATGCTTTCCAATGAAGGTATTTATATTCTAAAAAGACTGTTTAGACAAATAATCAAGAAATTCATCTGAAGTTGATTTTCAAGAATCATTAAAGTTGGTATTCTTGTAATAAATCTAAAAAAATATGTAGAAAACGTTAATGTTTTAATGCGGCTATAGATTTTGGTTCTTCCTATAATACTGTTCTTTAAAATAACCTTTTTAACATTCTGTTTTGTTTTACTTTTTGCATCTTCAGTAATCATGCACCAGAAGTAAACTGAATATTCCTGTATTTTATTTAAATTATTGATGCTTATTTCTAAAATTTACTCAACTTTTCTCTTCTCATTTAGATTCCATCTCAGTCCTCACCTACGTCATCTGAAAGTGGGTTATCTTTCACTCTATATTTCAATTAGTAATGCATTTCTTTCTTTAAAAAAATTCAAAAAATTTAAATATTTTAGTAATTTTGTTTGCAACCTTTTGTTGAAAACATCTCAGATTCCAGATTAGGCAAAATCTGTTAAGTTGAGAAACCGAAAGCAATTATGAAGGTTAAGATTTTTCTAGAAATCATTAAGCGCATTAGATTAATCTAATTGATTTTTTTTCTAAATCGGAGTTTACAAACTGCGGGTAATTTAAATTCTATTTATTAAATACTGTGAGAACAAATAAGTATTCAGGTCAGCAAGAACACAAATATGAATGCAATTATTTAAATTTCCAAAAATTTAGTTGATCAAGTATTTAAATGCGTAATCTTTGAATATCAATTATGCTTTTAATCCATCTATACATCCTCAAACAGCAGAAGGTACCTACCCACAGTTGGCTGACTTCGGTCCATGAAAGAGTCACAAAGTTCTATAGATTAAGGGCGATTAGTTTTAAGGATCAAATGAAACATGTTTGTCCGATTGAGTAAAATATCTTCTCAAAAATGTAAAAATTTCACAAATACGCAAAAGTAAAAATGTGTTACAAAGCATTTTGATTCAAACATTATTCAAATATTAATCTTTATTTATCAAATATTATCTTATTATCTTTTTATTTTATTGCTTCCCAGGACGTAGGATGAGACAAAGATTTGAGGAAGAGCAAGAGAGACCCCTCCGGCCTATGACGGGTCCTTCTTACAGCAGAGCGGAGGAAGAAGTATGTATTGCTCTATTACATATTTAGCGTCAATGAAGATCTGACGGCATTTATATATGTAAATATTCCAATTTAAGAATTACATTAACCAAAAACCTAGTTTTTCTTTGCACAGATTTTTTTTTTTCATTTTTGACTATTTACTCCCACGAAATTTCTATTAAATTGCTTAATACAGAAGTCAGTTCTAAAGTCATTTCAATTTTCTGCTGGGCATTTGGAAACTCAATAGATGGTTTTTTTTATAAATGTTAATGCTTAAGTACCTTTCTCTGAAATGTCCGTATCTCTGAAAAGAATGAATAGCGTCATGATGTTTAAAGCTTTCTCGCTCATTAACTTTTTGAAGTTGAGGATTCATTACTTAAAAGAAACAATTTCAGTTACGAATAAAGTTTTAACAGCCACGTGAAGAGCCGCGCATCCTCGCTAGTTACCTTTCAAATATGTGCACTGTCAGAAGAAACCATCGTCATTTCAAATTATTTTTATTTGCCTTACGATGCAGTGAAATCTCACTTAAATGAGTATAATCCCTTTTCGAATCTTATTCGTGATCCGAAACTTTCATAAATCGAAATAATTATCCAGCAGAAATGAATGTAACATGGGACAGTGCATTCACTTCCAAAAAAATTTTGAAATAAATTTATAATGTAATTTATAATACTGATTTTTAAAAATAGTCAAAGTAATTTTGAGTTATTACATTAGTTAAGTTTGATATTTCGTACTTAAATTTCAAGTTTAATCTCAATCTTTGTGTGAAAGGGGTTAGAGAGAGTAATAAAAACTGGAGGGCTTTCGAACAAATTTGTAGCGCCTGGGACAATTTTTTAACGTTATTTATCACTAATATTATTTTAACCACCCCTAACACTTAAAAAATTATATGATGCTTTAAAATTTTGTGTGTCATCTCCAATAGTGTTACTTTTAATATCTGTAAAATTTCAAACTTCTAAGTTGAAAATTGCCATAAGTCATTATAAAGGTCCTGGTTGCCTTAAGCAATGTTTGTTTTTTGCACCTTATGCGAATTGCTTGTTAAGCGAGGTTAGACTGTTTAAGATGCGCATTTTAAATAGCGTGAAACCAACCAAAGTTCGAATTGAGTTCTGAGCCAAATACAGCAAATCTTGTATATAGTGTCCAAAGTATAAAATGCAATTCTAGTTATAGTGTGTAGCATATATATTTCGATTGTTGACAAAACCCTCATATTACGTTTTTCGTTTTTAAGATTTGATTGATCCTGTAATTCATTAATAATTTAAATTTGATGTATTGCAGATTGAGGTGAGGTCAGAACCTCCAACTGCAAGTCCTGCAATGAGTCGTAAGTTTCTTTACCTTTTTTAAAAATGATTGTAACATTTGAGTAATTACGGAGAAAATTAAAAATCCATTGAAGGTGTTCAATTACACGGACGGTTATCAAAACTATCGTAACAAAATATCTATTCAAAAGTTTATTTTGCTAAAATTGTAACTGTATCAAGAACGCTTTCGAGTTCGAAGGCTGAGATTTGATTCATTGTTTTTGTAGTAAATCTGTACATTTCTTCCAAACTTGAAGCAAAATCTATTCATAAGACGTCTGTCTATCCGGCAGATTGAATATAAGTTAAAACAAATAATTGCAAAAGGAAGAGCTACATGGATTAAATTTGGTATACATATTTTGCACTTAAAATATACTCACTTTTTTAAAAATTTGTGCGAAATGCAAAAATGTCATTCTGTACTCTTAGCGACATGCAAACACAATAATTCAAAACTGCAATGAATTTAAAAAATCAAATTGGTATGTAATCTTATGAATACAATTGCAGTTTTGTTAAATTTTTGTTCCAATTGGTCGAAAAAACGTGTCCAAAATACAAATCAATTTTTAGAAATTATTAGCTACATATTAAATATCAATCGCCAGAAAGTCACCAAGGATAATATGATATTCAGTACAAGTGCTAAATTAACACCAATGATCAATATTTCGCAATTTTGCCACGCAAGTCGTTATCCAGTATAGCACTTTTATTAGTGAGAATGCGAGAATGTTTTGGAGTGTTTATAGAATCAAACCATTAACGAGTGTTTATAGAATCATACCATTAACGAGTGTTTATAGAATCAAATACACCTCATTAATACCATTAACGAGTGTTTATAGAATCAAACCATTAACGAGTGTTTATAGAATCATACCATTAACGAGTGTTTATAGAATCAAATACACCTCAAATACACCTCATTAATACCATTAACGAGTGTTTATAGAATCAAATACACCTCATTAATACCATTAACGAGTGTTTATAGAATCAAATACACCTCAAAACAAATGAAAACGAAAAATAAAATACTAAATTTTTTTATAAGTCTGAGTATACGAATTTACAAATCTAATATCGTATTTGGAGCTGCGTCAAGCCTATAGCCGCAGGTAACACATCTTATAGCATAATATTGTACAATATTGTGCGATATTATATAATATTAAACAATAATCCAAAATATTAAACAATATTGCAAATATTGATCAATATAGTACAATATTTGTATGTTGTTAATTATGGCACTTGTCTTTGAAAAAGCTCCCGCCGATACAGCAGCAGATTTAAGCCGACAGAAGCGTCTCTTGTTTTTCAAGTATCGCCAACTAGGGCCAAGAGTACGACTTAGTTACACACTCACCACATTTGCTTGCACAACCCTTTTTTAGAGGGAGGCACAGTCACATATCTCACAGATAGAACACAGAAGAACAACCGTGCCCACACCGGGACTCAGAAAACGAGAGAGACGCGTTACTTCGGAGCCAGAAAGCTGGCATATTTGTGCGTTACGAGGCGCAATGTAGATTGATATATGAATAAAGTGAAAATTTTGAACTGATTTTTCGCATATCATAGGTTGGAAAATTTTAATATAAATAATCTCTTGAACAGTAATGACGAGTCCAGCTCGTCATAAACTTTCCTGAACAAACTAACAATGGCGAGCTGGACTCGCCAGAAATTAAGGTTGTTTTTTTTATAGAAGTGTAAGTCACATCGAGTCTATTGTTTTGATATACTTGTGCACAGGCTTCTAGTTACCGTTTGAATGTAATTTGTAGAAATCTATATGTATGAATGTTGAAACACTTACTTTCGTTTAAATATATGTAGAACTATAACATTTTTGTTAAACATTAATGAAGAATTAACCGACACTAATTATATTCTTAATATATAACAATAAACATTCATATAAATGTGTGAAGCAAATATTATTTTTAATAATAACAAATTATTTGAGCAGCTAAATCGTAAGTTTCTAAATCAGTCCCTCCTCTTAAAACTAAAAATTAAATCGTCTGTCGGAGCGGCGTGGCTGAAAATAAATCGTCGTTCAAGGGGTTAAGGGAAAATCGAATATATAGGCTGTTTTTTTTTTTTTTTCTTTCTGGATGTCTCGGAAACTATCCATTAGGTTTTGTGCTTGCGCCGACGGGTGATTTATTTTAAACGGGGAGAGTCGATGGACGGAGATGTACATAAGTTTTTAGCTATCTAGGAGACCAGATTATCAGCGGAATCAGACTTAGACCAAACAAAAACTAAACAGTCCTTATCAATTTCTAATCGAAATAAAATAGTACGTTCCAAAGCTCGGAAAAGAATTCACATTAAAAATGCATCTCACAGTTCAAAGAAAAATTCCTAACAACGAATTCTTGCAATGCGCTTGTTTTACACATGACGTGTCGACCCTTGGCTGATGAAATTGAATGTGTCTCCGTTGCGTAAGTGCGTCTGTGATGCTTGAAATACTCGAATCTGATTTTGAATGGACGGCCTTTTGCAGAACCATATTTGGCTACAAATGAAATGAAAATCTTTACTCTTATCAAAGTTTAAGTGTATGGGAATTAATTTTGATTAAATTCAATTGTTCATTTTTGAGGAATAATATTTTGATCTTTGGCATTAAGTTATAAAAAAATCTTAGTAAAATAATATTTATTCTTCGTAATACTAGTTATGTTGATGGGCAGAAGGATAAGATTTCATAATATTCGTAATAAGAAACGGTGAAATGTATGGAAAACCCACAAATGCATTAAATATTAACTTTGTATTAAGTTTTTATAAGTGTCCATAAAATAACAAAATATTTATCACAAATATGGATGTTAAAATGAAAAGAAAACATGATCTAAAAACATAACTATAAAGAAATCATGGTATGAGGAATACAACTATTAAATTCATTAAATATTTAGAAGATATCAAATAGGATAAAAATCCAATTTCTTTACAGCGTTTCTATTTTCTGAGATTTTAACCACAGTCACTTGAATAATTTAAATGTTCCATTTTGGCATAAATTTCTAACAAGAAGCCTTCGGTAACCTGCTGGTTTTCTAAAAATATTAACAATATTTAATTACTTGCGTTGGAAATATTCATAGGTGAGAGTGCTATAACGTTATATTATAATTCGAAGGAAAGCCACACGAAATATCAGATACCTAACAGAATTTGGGAAACGAGTTATTTTCTGGATGGATTAATTGTAGATTTATGATTGTATCCCTGTGAACTATATTCCGGTAAACAATGTTAGTCGCAGGTTCTCGAACATAATCCCTGTAGACGTATGTAACTCGTCTTTGGTGAATCTGGATTAAAAACATCTCGTTGTGAATGTCACGTCGTTCATCCACAAATATTTAAATCTTTGAGGCAAAACTTTGATTTTTCAAAATTTCGTTAATAAATTATTTTTATGCATCAGTACGCGAAGATAAAGCCGTGTTCTTTCAAAACCCTAGCATATGTCCTTTCCATAGTGTACGTTACGCTTCCCATTAGAATAAAATCTCTTGTCATCATAGTGTCATTAAAACTGCAACTGTCGGATCTTTTAATAGTGCCTCGATTTCAATCTCCTGCTTTTGACTTAACCTCTCTGGTTCTAAACAATGATTCTTTCTCGGCTTTCAACAATGGAAAAATAAACGCTATTAAATATTTAAAGCACCAAAAAATTTTTACACTGGTCCTTGTAAAAATAAAGTCGCAAATACAGCATGGAGTTACTTTAAAATTTATTTTCATCTCGTGAAATATTGTACAAACAAAATAACACCATATAAAAGGAAAATTGAACGACTTTACTTTGGGAGCACAGGAAAAAATTCATGTGCTTATCCAACTCATCGGATAATGGTTTCGCATGTCAATTTGTGATATTTGCATAAAAGTATTGTCCAGAATATATTTCTGATTGGTTTTTTAATTAGGAATGCCAATAAAAAATTTATATTTACTAAACACATGTCTAAAAGTATTTGTACATTGCGAAATGTAAGGAGTGTAGTTTTAGCAATTAAAAATTTGATTTTATTGAGTGAACGATGTATATAACTTAAATGTACTCAATAATTCTTTTTAAAATTCTAAATAATAAAGTCATCTAATGTATTCAAAATATTTTTAAAGTCTGATTTATTTTATTGAATACAGTGTACAACTTTAAAGCTATCCAGCGTTTTAAATGCCCTATATTTTTACACTAGTAATTGTCAAAAACGGGATGAATCCTTTTCAGAAATACTTGTAATTCATTTTTCGTTTAGATATAACCATAGTAAAGAATCGTCGATATTTTTTGACGAATTCGACAAACTCCGTTCTAGAAAGCGAATCATTCTTTACGATTGTTTCAATATTTAAAATTCCTGATTTAAATAATTAAAAAATTAAATTGCACGTTTTTAATAAGTTTTAAATTAATTTTTCGAAAAAAAAAATCGCTTTGCAATTATTTTTTTATAGTTTGAAAATATATATTAAAAACAAAACTAAGGCACTTTATGCAACGAATAACAGTGTTTTTTACTCGTCTTTCCGAGAGTAAAAGTTTTTAAAAAAATAAGATTAAAATGAAATCTGCTATGCGTATTTCAATGTATCATGCCAGAACAGTTTCTTGAACGGCTAAGCATCACGTGCTCGTGAAAGTGGAATTATATTTTTATTCATTTTTATTGCTTCATCGATTGAGTCACTTTAGATACAAAAAAAACTTTGTCCCACATTTATTGTTTAAAAAAATCACATTTTCACATTTTATTTTATACTAGCCGCCTTTGATGACCAGCTGTTTCGCCAGTATTAATGCCGGATAATAGTTCAATTAATTCTTTTATATAACTTGGTCTCATAATAGGTTTTTTCGGCAAAATATTTTTAAGCTTCAACTTTCTATAGTCATATTTTTATATCTATTTTATAAGCTTCAAATTTCTATAGTAATAATTCACTTATACTATTATGTAGGCCTCAAGCTGTCCTGATCTTTAAATTCTGTATCTCTATCTGCTTTTCTATCAGCATCCGTAAAATTCAGATTTAGCTTAAAGTGGAAATGATGGAAGTGCAATTAACAAAAAGACCTTTTTACTCAATCCAAGAATGCCTTTAAATAAAACTGAGAACTGAAAGCAGAGTAATCCGCCATTGAAGTTTTATGTTCACTGCAGAAATTGAAACATATATATATATTATAATTGATGATATCTCAAAGAATTATGCAAAGAATTATTTCACGGGTTAATTGAAACCTTCAGTTTTTAATTTTATTTTTTGATGTATATAAATGCTCTCAACTATAATATTTTATTATTTTTTGGTTTATGAATATACTTCAAAAAATTATAAAGTTTAAATTTATTGACAGTTGTTTTAGTTTTATAAATTTGTATACGATTTGCGATTGAATCTGGCTATTTTATTCAGTTTTGAATATTGCAAAATAAAAACAATCAACATTTTCATAATCTTAAGCCTATTACTCTTGAGAAACACTTAATGACTTCTTACAGATGGTCGATAAAGTGATCGAAAACCGCCTGTTTTAATAGAATAGCGATATTGAAATTTCATAAATCGGTCAACTTTAATGAATGATTTAGTTGATGGGAGTGACACTTTTTTTTATTTAAGGTCTTAGTGTCTGAAGAATATTTTGTTAAATATGATTCACTGAGAAGCTTATCAAGTAAACATTTAAAAGTCGTAATTCATTTGCAATTTTTAGCTCAATTTACTAAGAACATATTATTTATTTCAATTAGTGATGATATCTATAAAATAAAATAATCGTGCATGTCGATTACAAAAAAACTTGCAAATTAGCCGTTGGACTCGGATTATAGATGTCTTGTAAATATTATTTGCCTTAAGATAGATGTCTTGTAGTAATATTAGCCTTAAATAAAACTGTTTAATTAAATTAGTAAAATATCATAGAAGACGTGTCCTTGCATTTACTTTCCAAAAATATCATGTTTCATTTTATGCAGACATGTGCTGAAAATGACATTTTTATATGTTTAATTTGGAATGATAGTTGATTTATTTCTTATCATGTGAGAACATGATATTGTTTTGGTTAGGAGATTTTGATGTCCTCGAAATATACGGGCAAAAAATATTTCTACCTGATTTTACCAGAATTCATAATTAATTATGTATTCTTCTTTGAAAGCGGATATATTTTCAAAAAGCTTACCTGATCCTAACAGTAAAACTTTATCATTATGAATGTTTCTTTGAGAGCAGATGCGTTTTTATTTTGGTATGGTACATTAAAATGTGGAAATCAATTGCATTCACGATGGCGAATTCTTTGATTTGCACAATGTATCTTCATATAAGTAAATGTAACAATTAAAAACCATGTCTTATAGTTTTAAAAAGTAAAAAGAACACAAAGGTAGAAATGTTTTACTTCAATAGAATTAAGAGTTTATTTTGCTTTCCATCAACTTATTATCAATTACTTTTTGTTTGTTGTTACTATGAAATGACGTTATCTTTGAATTTGTTCACGATCTTACTTTTAATTAATTAATCTCGCGCCGAGAAGATTGTCGTTAGGTGCTTTTTTTTAATATTCTTTTTTAGTTTTAACTATCTCATTTTTGTAATATATTTTTATTTTATATTTTAATTTATTTTAACTCTTTGAATGAATTAGTAATTTTTATATAGCAAACAATCATAAAAAATATCTTGCATTTATTGATTTAAAAATATTAGATTTCTTATTTATTTCATTTTATATAATCACTTGAACATAATTACATTCTTCTAGGGGGTTTTTTGCAGTAGTAATTAACTTATTTTTTTTAATCAGAACTTCTGAAAATGTGATTGCAACATATTATTAAAAGCTGATTTTTTAGATCCTCGAGAAGATAAAATTTTATTTTTATTTTATGTGAAATAAATAATTGAAAAATACGATTAAATTAAATGTTTAAAAATTCATTAAAAATGGATTTCATCAAAGATCAGTTTTGTGCAGTAATATTTTCAGAAGTTATGGCGAAAAAACGTCAAAATGTAACTTATTTATTTAATTAAAAATTCAAAAAAGGGCTCCGATGTATACATTATCTTCCCCCAAACGTACTAAATTGGTAGCGTTACATTAAACGGTCTGGCCTGTAGAGCGCCAACACACAATCGCACACGCACACACTGAACTTTATTATAAATATAAAGATAATCACGTGCTCAAAATGACATTTTTCTAGGTTTTATTTGTGGTAGTAATTAACTAATTTCTTTTAATCAGAGCTTTTGTAAATGGGATGGCATCACGTTATTAAAAGTGGATTTTTGAGATGCTTGTGGAGAAAATAAAATTTTTATTTTTCACCTACGGATTTTTTTATTTCTAACGTACGGATTTTTGTTGGCGTCACAGGGCGTCATTTCCAAAACATCAGGCTCTGACATAATAAAATTGCAAGAACAGGCAGAAAATAATTTACTCTTCATTCTAAAATTGGATTTGCTGTATATAGAGCAATTCATGCACACATATATTTTCATGTTTATGCACATGTGTTTCTATTTTATATATTTTATTTTCTTGCCATTTTATACAATGCTTTTAAGCAAATATAAAATTAAATTTAGCGTTTCCTAGTTTGGTACAATTTAAGTAAGGTAGCAAGTTTTATCAAGCCCTTAATCATTATCATTCGTGCCTTACATATGCCATGAATTATTATACTACTTACAAGAAAATGTTAAATTATTCAAAGACGTTATGAGTCCGTATGAAAACTATATATAATTGATAAACGCGAGTGTAAGGTTACTTAACTTAAATTAGCAAAACAGCATATTTCCGATGAAGAAAAATCCTCTAATTGCAAGAGATAGACAAAACACAACTCAGCCATAATATGAGTAACTAAGATGGTAGTCAAAAGTCAGGTCGCAAGAAATAAAAATAGATTATAAACTCCAAAAGAATAGCAAATTTGTAACTATCATAAAATCTGGGAATATATAACTTAGAGATAGCAGAAAATTCGTTAATCTCTTTTTTTTTACTCTAAAATTTACACAAGTATTCGATTTAAATTTTTATAGCAGCATATTTTGTAATTATGGGGGATAGTCTTAGTTATCTGAACAAAATTTTCTAACTTATAAACAGCATTTTTACTATTTGTACTTTCATATGAAACTAAAATTGGCTTTTCTTCTATTCCTACAGATGTTGCGGGATTTGAGAGGGAAACAGGAACAGGCCCAGGAAGAAATCCGGGCACTGCGAGAAGAAAATGACCGACTGAAAGAGGCACAAACTCATTCAAAAAGGTTGATTCGGGCTATTTTTTAAATTTCTTTTTATGAATATCTTATAATAACAATTCGACAAACTGAGAAAAAATGCTTCTTTAAAATTGATAAATTAACTATCGAAATTTCGTAGTAAAATGAGGTTTAGCTGTTTTCAATGTTTTTAAGTTGGATTGTCGATAACTCTATTTTTTTGTGTGGATGAAAACTATTACATCGTACGAAAATTTAATATCAGTAGTCTTATACATGAAGATAAAATATCGCTTAACAAATTTGTAGTGACGACTGCAGTCTTTTTTTGGTTTGTCCGAAATTAAGGTATAGGAATAAAGCTAAAAACTATGTATTTTTATTTGTGAAACGTGTTCGTCTAACGTGATTATTCATGAAACAAATTGTAGTTACTTACGGCACTTGCCTTGGACAAGCCCCGCTGATGCATCAGATTTTAAGCCTGAGATATTCGTCTCTTGTTTTACAAGTAGCGCCATCTAGGGCCAATATTACGATTTAACTACACACATGCCACATACCCTTTTAGGGGGAGAACTTCATTCATGCATATTCATTCACTCATCTCAGATCGTAATTTAGACCTGGAACAGAGAACGATCACCCTTGAAAATAGATATTCGTTTTTTGATATTTTGGTATTCGCTGCATGCCACGGTTTAATAACTAATTATAAATAAGTAAAGAGGCTAAATTCGATAGAACAGATTAAATTTCATACTATGCAAGGTATTTGCTTCCCTACCCTGGGAGCACTGTGGCCTGTTGGTAAGGGCCGTAGGGCTTTGGGTTCCAAACCCGATTCCACCGAAGAGTCATCGTATAAGGGAGTCAGTTGCACGTTAAATCTGTCATGGACAAACGTCCTCCCTCTAGTGTGGCGTGATGTGGAGTCGAAAGGGGATTGCCAGTTCAGGTGTCGTCCTCATCATCTGAACGAAGTTCAAAATTACAAAGTCCGGTCCAAAATGGCCCTTTTGTTGCTTTACAATGGGACGTTAATATATAACTAAACTAAATTAAGAAACTGTTGCCCTGGCCGAAACCTGCAGTTTTATATGGGAATGGAGAATAGGATACTTATTTATTGGAGGAAATATAATAAACTTTAAAAGGAGTCGCGTGCTTTAATTTAGTCTTATCCAGTAGTAGAATGAAGAATTTCTAAAAAAAATTTCAGTGAAAACAAGTTTTTCATAACTAGTTCTTGCATCTTTTTGTAGCATCTTTCTCTTAATCTTTATTTATACATAAGAATACAGTGAAAATATGACTATAAAAAAATTTAAGTCTTGGTATCTTGATGAATAATATATTTAAGATCTCCTCAGATACTAAGATGTTAGTTATGTTTTAAATACGATCTTTACTCGCGGCAAGAATAAGTTCCATTTAAAAATAATTTTTGGCTTTGATTTCAATTTTGTCTCTCATTTTATCGGAAAGATTGAAAAATATTTATTTTTAACTAGTTTTCCAGTTTATTTCGAGGCTTCTTGAACATTTTTTGTTTGCAGCCTTAGAAATCCAACATCCAATGATTTCAATTTCATCCTACACGTATTTCATCATTGTATAATGTCAATAAACAAACATTTTAGGCATCGTTTCTATGACATGACATTTGAACAGTTAACTAGACTGCAGTAGCTAGAAACTCTAATAGGACAGTAAAACAATAACTATCACGGAATTCTTCAAATAAATCAAATCAAAGGAATCCTAACTTAAAATTAATAATTTTGTCTAACTTTATTTTCGTATTGTGTTGAAAAGATCGAATCTTGAAAACTTAACTGTTGAAACTTTAAAAAAAACATATTTGATACTCTATTCATCATTCCTTAGTCTTCAAGTTTTTATGCAATTGTGCTACAAAATAAGTTTGTGCTATTAAAATCGGGTTCGTATGAAGTTTTAGAGAAGTAATATCAATTATAAAAGGATAGCGAATACAAAACGCATCATATATTTAACGCTCCTTTTACTCAACTAATATAATATTGTAAGATTTGACTTTTTTCTAATTAAGCTGACAGGATATATTCCTTTCATATTAAAACATATTATTAAAAATTCGAAATTCAAATTTCAGGAATAACGACCCCAAATTACCAATAACGGGCATCAGTGCCAAACGATTTTATTGATGATGTCCATATTATGAGAGAAAAAAGATATTCTAAAATACGTTATACTTAAACCTCATAGAATATTGCAAAGTCTGCTGCAATCATTATTGAATACAATCTGCAATGGAGTCGGGGAGATTAAATTTATCCATTTGTATTTCTTAGAATTCTCAACTTAAATAAATGAGGTTTGCCATTTCCTTAAAGAAAAGTAAGCACTGTACCGTGCTGTTCGTAGACAAATTATTTACAACATATGACAAATATTTGTCATTGAAGTTTTAGCGTGAGAAATATTTTTGAAAACATTAAATTTCTCAACCGTCCAGCTGCGTATCCCGCGGTGTCCGAGGGGTTTGCATTTAGTCTTTTTTTTTTTTGTGGCATCTCACGTTTTTCACTATTTAATGTGTTTAATTTTACTATTACAGATTTTTATTGGATTATAATATTATCATATAACATATAGAATCAGCTCACTTTCTTCGAAAAATTATTGAATTTATTTGTTAACTTCTTTAAATTAATAATTTGAAAGAAATCCGTAACCAGAAAATTAATATTTTTTAAACAAAATAATTAGATTTCTGGACCATTGTTCCTTTAATGTTTCTGTTCTAAAAATTATTCGTTTTCTTAAATGTTGTTCTTCTACAGAGGGTGAGTCACTCTTTCCCAATACTGAAGTCAGCATCACCTCAGGAAGTTGAAGGTAAGTTTTTCAATTTACTAAATAAAGATAGTAAAAATGATTATAAAGATATAATTCTGTTGGTGCTTTTTCCCTTGCTTCATTGCCTACCACAAGTTCCTCAAATTATTCTGGTATGTTTACGTTCTGCAGTTGAAAACCCTTGACAACACTTTATTTTAATATTTTCTGAGTCTCATCATTTGGGTAATTTTTATTATATGAGGGAACAAAAGAAAAACCATTATTGTAAAAGAAATATCTTATAAATGCAAAAAGCAACTATATTTTTAACCCGTTAAGAGCCATTTAGTTATATCGAAAGACACTATAATTTCCGGTTGGTACACATCAGTCATCGATGGATTCACAATTTAACTTTAATCCGGGCTGCATCATTTGCGATGACTGACTGCATTCTTTTTGTTCAGGTTCTTCAGTCATTGTTAAATGGTGAAAAATAGATTTGTGTGTGTGTGTTTGTGTGTTAAAATTATGTGAACTTCTTTTGAAAATATTTTGCTCATTCGGGGCTTTTCATAAAAAAAATTTGTTTACTTTTTATTTTCCAGAGTACTGACTATCTGAATGAATCTGAAATGTCATGTCCAGAGAACTGACTAACATTTTGACAGCGTGCGGGTGCCACGTCTAAAGAAAAATCATTTTTGATGTTATTTATGAAATGATACAATTTTTCGTATTTTCGTTAGGTTAGAGGTGTTATTTTCATTGAGCTCTATGGTTATTATCCAAGACATTTTCCGGTCTATAGAACACACAATAGACCAAAGGATGTTATATCGTTCCAAATTATTTTTAGATTGCACGGGCAACAAGTGATCAAACTTTTTCATGGTAAAAAAGTAGTTTTCTTCGTCCTGCTCAGGGCCCGACTTAGCCTAGTTTTGGCCCGGGGCAAAAACTTATTTCTGGCCCCCTCTGCTTTACTACTTTAGTAATGAAGGACATTCATTAAAAAAGGGAAACTTAAAATAAAATTTATATTCGATTTGGGGGCCCTACTTTTGTGGGGCCCGGGGCAACTGCCCTGTATACCCCTGCCTTAGTCAGACCCTGATAACCGAATTTCTTAGTGCTCTGAGACTATACGTGCATCAAGTCAACCCGGAACGTTTTTAGGATGAAAAATTACTTTATCGCTCCTCTGCTAGAACTGCAGTCGTTTTTCCTTCAATGCAAAACTCAAATGTATCGATTGTCTTCGGTAATGTCCACCACTGATGGCTTCATTCGGATAAAATAGTCATAGTGTATAATAATAAAATGATCCTACTTGAGGTAGAACAAGTATTCGCCCTTATCATCAAAGTTGATGCTTGACCAGACAAAACTCACGCTTTTTTACGTTTTTTGTTCATATCTATTTCTCCTCGCCAGTGCTTATACCATAAACGAATATTTTTGTGACGATATAGCAAATATTCCTAACACTGAAAAACAAATATATGAATTGATAGAGCACCCAATGTTTCCCCCCTTAGAATCATGTCAAATGCCTTTAAACGTTAGGAAATTGTTGTGCGACCATAATTTAACAATTCAACCCCTTCACTTTGCGTTTGACATGAATATTTGGATAAGTAAAGCTTCCAATTTCTCATTTTTTTTTCGGTTGACTAGTATTCTTCGCAAATTGTATTGAAATGAACATTTCTAAAGCATTCAAACCAATATTCACGTATTTATAAAAATGGGATTTGTTTCCAATGGCATTCGAAAACTGTCTTTAGCATTTGTTTTTCAAGCAAGATTCCTAGAGTTTAAACTAAACATTAAAAGTAAAGACTTCTTTAAATGAATTTTTTTGGCTAGTAATTCGATATCTTCGAAGTTGAAACAAGTTTTTTACACTTCAGCAAAATGGCAGGTAAGAAATAAAGGCAATTGTTAAAGCTTTATCTGGATTGTTCTTACAAGAAGAAATATAAGTTACGCCATCTATTGTTCACGAATCTATTCTGTCTATTTATAAATTTAGTAATTTTAGAATCTTGAAACTTTTTACAACACATTACTTACTCTAAAAAGAAACAGTTGATATTAACAACTAGATAATAAACCGCAAAACATGAACGAAAAGAATTAATTTCTATCAGAATGCAGTGTACATTTTTCGGGAAATGTATATAAAAATAATGTATATAATAAATATTCTAAGATATTATAATGTAATCTTTTTGCAATCTTGCACATATTTCCAGGTATTGATGAAATCGGACTAAGACGAAAACATGGAAGTCTTTACATGATACACTTTTCACAGCTGAAATTACTTTGCATTTATCAAATTTGTCAGATCTGTGAGAAAATTTTGAACTAGTGTCGATCTAGAAGAAATCAATGTTGCAAATTTGTATGAGGGTTTTGATAGTTAACTCTTAATAGTCAAACTCTGGGCCATTTCATTCCAGACAGGAAATCAAACGAAATTCAATGTTTTGGTTATAATTAAATACATAATTTATATTATAAATAGAATTAGGCTTATAGTAATAAAATTTTAAAATATTTTTCTTGACTTTCAAGATGGATTACTATTTCATAATATATTTAAATTTAAAACCAAAATTAAAAGAAATTCTTAATGTAAAGCTATTTACTCCTTAACATTTAAGAAATATTATTTTAATAAGAAATATCTAAATCATGCAACTGACAATTTTAATTAACAGCTTACTGATGAAGTTTGATTTATTTTTTCGTTTACATATGGATTTATTTTCAATTTATATCATTGCAGCATTAAAAAAATCTTATTTTATGCAGTTTAATTTTACTTTTCCGAGATCAGTTGAATGCCTTATCACTGAAAGAAATTTTAGAAGGTTTGAACTATGAGATGAGCATTCTATTTTATTATTCATCTATTACACACTTGATATTTATGGCAACGGGATACCCTAATGCGAGTTAAATAGGATAGCGTTTGTAATAAATTAAATTCATTCTGAAATGGAATGCTTCTGTTAACTTTAATTTTGTGATATAACAATTTAATTAATGTATTTTTTTCCTTTTAAAAAGTGGGTAAAATATTTTAAAATTATTATGACTAAATAATTTTATAAATGTGTTGCTATTGATTTTTAGTTCTCTTCTCGTTGAAATAAGCAGATATTCTCCTCCAAGAACTGAGAAATTACAAAAAGAGAACTTTTTTCAGTTATTGCAGTTTTTCTCAATTACATTCATTTTTAAAGAATAGTAACTAGACAAATCAATTTGATGTCTCCGGGTTCCTTGCCAAATATCTTATAAGGCGTCAATTATTTTTTCCAATATATTTATTCAAATGTATGAATGTATTTTTTTTCAAAAGCATACAAATCCACCCTCTACCAAATTATTCTCATATGACTATATTTTCCAAACTCCATAGATTATAATTCATTTTAATGTTTTAATGCATAATGTATAGTTCATACAGCTTCAAACACTTCCTGTACAAGTCCATAAAAGTCATTTTTTTTTCATTGGGGCTTCTTGCTACCAGTTAAAAATTTTGTGGCAATCAATTTCTCAATGATTTATTTCTTTTTCGACGCTGAATATTGTACCTGAGTGAGACATGAGCTTAAGTGATTGCACCTGATTATTGGAGACATTAGTGATGAGATCAGAGCAATTTTGGCTTGCATGTGCATAAAATTAAGGGAGCATGAACCTTATTGAGGAAATATCGGGAAATACTTTTTTACAATATTATAGTGAAAGAAATTTGAAATATTCCCATTTCGTTTTGATACACTGTATTCAGTATGATAGGGTGTATCTATGTTTAGTTTTCCAAGTCCTTATACTCCTACCCCTAATCAATTCTATTTGGGAGGAATTGAACTCCTCCCTAATTTATACGTTTTTTTTTTAATTTAAATTGTTTAATATTTAAAGTGTTCTAGCTAATAATATTACTATAAAATCTTAAAATAAGTAATCTCAAATGTCAAGAGGCAATTTTTGAATCCTGTAGGGTTTCAGATTGAGACCCAACTTAAACCGAAGAGCTGTCGTATAAAGGAGTCTGTTGCACATTAAATCCATTAGACCAAACGTCCTTCCACTGGTGTGGTGTGGTGTGAAGGATGCCGGCTCAGGTGTCATCCTCGTCATCGGACCACGGTTCAGAGTTAAGAGGTATTTCCCAAAATAGCACTAGTGTTGGTTTGCAATGTTACATTAATAAAACTTAACTATACCAGCCCAAGTTAATATTAAAGAAATATCGTCAAATAAGAATTTCTAAAATTTATAGACTCGTATCGTTATTGTGGACATTTATAAAACTGCGGTGATTAAAATCTGAATAAGTTTTTCATCAACTGAATGGGGATGCAATTGATTGATTAGAGATTGCTCTAAAGTGTGCGCCTCTATCACTGTGGATATATCTGTTACTGAATAAAAATGCCAAAAAAATTTCAATTATAGATGTAGACAATGAAATCTTTATTATGTAGTTTAATTGGAAAAGTGGCAAAGCAAAGCGATGGAGTTTGTATTTGGGTTTAAATTTTTGCATTTAAATTAATGAAATATATTTTCTCTAAGAGTGTAGCAAAATACTTTGCTGCTATTACATTTCCTTGGAATTTTAATTCTCACATTTATATTCCGATCATTAAAGACAGATTAATTGGAAATAAATCTTTTCATATAGTTTTCTGTTCTGTAAAAAATTAACTAATGTTTATGCCTTATGTTCGGAAATGCTTGAGTTGTTTCATTTCTGAATCGTTTTCAGGGCAGAATTTACCAGGACCATCTTGGCGGAGATCCTTTTCAGACATATCTCTGGATGATTTGGCACCTGCAGATGTAGTGACTCAAAGTCCAGTTGGCTAGAATGTAAGTAGGAACGAGGTTTTTTTTATCTTTCCGTGCTTTCTACAATTATGTATGTAGGATATTCCACAGAACCATTTTAATTAACCAACATCTGCCTTCATCTTGATTTGTCAACACCCGATGATATATGAAATCCAAAGCAAGAGTTGTAAAGGTTAGATTATTTCCCAGAGGGCCATAATTTTTAATTAGTTTGGCATTCCAGAACAACGCCACCTATCGGTCTTTCGAAAGTCTGTCCCAATTAACTTTGAACCAGAGGCCCATGAACTTTCGTCCAGAGAAGACGCCTGTCTTCACGCGTCAGCGATTCCCGCTAAGCTCGGCGGCTACGCGGTAATATATATTTTCAGTCATAATGTTTCCCTATCTCTAACGCCCTCCTAGAGGAAATAGTCTAACTTTCTGATCATTAAATATCTCCATGTTTTAATTCTTTTTAATATTTCCCTTTAAATACTCCCCCTGTAAATATTCCCCTTTAACCCTAAATAAATTCTTTTATTTTTTCTAAAGAAGTCTCTTCATCCCTCGTTTGTATTATTTTAATTTTGATTTAGAAACTAACCCATAAATATTAAAAAACCCTAGACATCACGCCACTAAAATCCCGCTATCTGAAGAGTCTAATTTTTGGAAGATTAATTTAGACTCCCACAGAAATAATGGGGGCTCGGCCGGGATTGATTTAAAAGTCTTCTTTAAGTATCCGATTATTTTGAATTACTGTCCCTTAAAAAAAAAGAAATTGGCTTAATGCCTAAGATGAAAAAAAAAAACTGACTGAATTTTTAAACGCGCGGCTTGCCTCTCTATACTAACAATTAACAACACATTCATGCCCTGCCCAAGTGGAGTCGTCGTTCAAGCTGCTCTCGAAACCACTCCAGATGGTCTATAGATGAAAGCTAACAGTTTACGTCCACTTCAGAAATCCTTCCTACAGCGGCGATCAGCAATGTCTCCGTCGGTCATCAACTTAAACATCTTAAAACCACAAGTGAAACAATCGACAACGCCAGCGAGAAACCGTGATATGAGGTACTGTTCCTAATACTTTATTTAAAGAAGAATCTTCCGAAGAACTTCAGTCTTGTTTATAAAATTGATTTTAGCTGTATGAAAGAAATAATTCATATATTTTTAAAGTGTATGTGATCATATTTTTAAGTATCATGCGAGTATATATTTTTAAAAATATTTTTCAATTTGTGATGCATAATAATATACTACAAAAGTATATATTTTAAACATTAAGGAAATCGGGAGTAATATTCAAATTGTTATATTTTTATATTTTCACTTAAAAACGAATTGAATCATCCTATTCTATATTGTTTCTTAAGTGGCATTCGCCAGATGTGCATAGTTTTTTAGTTTCGGTTTCGATTTCCTCACTGACGCTTCATTAAAAATTTATTTATCTTTCGCTCTCGGCGACTGATCCTAAATAAGAAGCTACTGAAGTGTTTAGGTTATGCCTCTAATTCAAACGTGTGATCCTTTTTAGAATCTGATTAATGATTTTTACAAGTGCTTGCTTTTAATGGTGTAGTATAATAAAAATAAAGTTCTTTCTGCGAAGTAATTAAATTATATTTAAGTTAGAGTGTTTAGTTTTATCTAAAGAACTTTGATGATTAAATTCTTTTTCACATTTTAACAAAATTTTATCACAGCTTTTAAAATAAGATTTTTATTATTTAGTTTTTATTCTTTTCAAACTCTTTTTCTCTTTATTACAAGAAAATGAGACAACTGATGTATTAAATATTTTTGTAAAAGTGTTTTGTTTTTCAGTTGAAATTAATAATTGAGATAGGCAAACTAAAATATTGAATAATTTAAATTAATTTTACACTTTACTAGTCTAAAATATTTCTGAATGAATGAAATTTCCATATTTCATCGTAAATTTAGTGTATTTTGGTGCAATATTATTCTTTCTTAAGAATTTTGATAAATGAGAAAACGAAATTTGCCATACTATAGCGACATTATTGTTACTATCTGAACACGCGACAATTTTGTTAATTTCTTTAATTGCTTACTAAGATTAAATTTAAATTTTAAAATGGCCTATCTCGGCAAAGGTAGACGCGAAGATTTATTCGTATTGGCCACAGAATTAAATTTAGAAGCTGATCAATCAATGACCATCGCCACACTCAAAAATCTAAATCTAACGACGAAGACCTAACAAAAAACCTGCATACAACGATTGTTGAAGATCGCAAAGCCAGGGAGTGACAGCAAGAATAACGAGAAGAAAAACTACGTTTAGTAGAAGAAAAACAACGTATTGAAGAACGAGAAGAAAAAATACGCCTCGAAGAGTTGAGGCTAGAGGAACAAAAAAGGCAGGACGAACTCGCTGAACGCAAACGCAAAGACGAATTTGAATTAGAAAAATTAAAGATTCAAATGCAATCTAAATTTGTTAAATAACAAGAATTCGAACCCATCGAAAAATATTACAGATATGAAGCACCAAGAAGATCTGAGTATAACAGAACGAATAAGAAGTTCACAGTCACCAAGTATGAACTCGTCAAGACAACGCACAGAAGGGGTGTTACAACAAAGATTACGAAAAGCACTGGAACTACAATGCTTTCAAGCATGCTCAAACGAATTATTCAAAGTCGCAGAAATTCAAAGAACCGCCGAAGAAAGTAAATACGTTTACCACGAACAAACCAAATGCCAAAGAAGAGATAAATGAATCAAAGGGAACTTGCACTCTCATCGTTAAAGAAGGTTTACGCACTAAGGAAATATTTTTCGGAAAGACGAAAATCACGGCACTTATAGATAGTGGTAGTACCGTAAGTTTGCTACGAGAAAACACAAGCAGAAGGATAATGGATCCAACCAAATTATCACAGAATAAAATGCTTCTCACAGGCATTGGTGAAGCACAAGTTACAACGATCGGTTCCTTTGAACGTGAATTTGAAATGGACAAAGAAAATTACTTACTAACTTGGCATGTTGTACCTACTGACAAATTAAAATTCGAAGCAGTCATTGGATCAGATATTTTAGAACAAGCATCGATAAATTTCACCAAAGAAGGAGTTCAATTCCAAAAATATGAGAATCAAGTATTGCTCATGCAAATATGTGCTGAAAATCTTCAAGAAGAACTAGATCTGCGCCATATTAAAAATCGTGAAATCAAGAAAGAACTTGAAACATTAATACAAGACTACAAGCCAGAAAAAACGGCATCTACCGATGTTACAATGAAAATTATCCTGAAAGACGAAGAACCAGTCTGTCAACCTCCTCGTCGACTAGCTTTCACAGAAAGACAGGAAGTAAACATGCAAATTGAAGAATGGCTTAACGAAGGAATTATACGTCCGAGTTCATCAGAATACGCAAGTCCAATTGTAATTGTAAAAAGGAAAGATGGATCTTCAAGATTGTGTGTTGATTACAGAAAATTAAACCAGAAGCTCGTAAAAGATAAATTTCCTTTACCTCCCATCGAAGACGTTTTAGACACTTTACAAGAAGCAAAAGTATTTTCTACGTTGGATTTACGCAATGGTTTCTTCCACGTCGATGTTGATGATGATATTAGAAAGTATACGTCTTTTATTGTTCCAGACGGACAATATGACTTTAATAAAGTTCCTTTTGGACTAAGCACAAGTCCTGGAGTTTTTCAACGCTATGTATCAAGTATATTTAGAGATCTTACCCGCAAAGGAATTGTAATCACTTATTTAGATGATCTCGTAATCCCAGCGAAAAACGAGAAAAAAGGTCTAGAAAAGCTTAAAATTGTGTTCGAAGTTGCGAAGAAATACGGATTAGAAATTAAATTCAAGAAATGTCAATTCTTAAAAAAGAAAATCGAATTTCTAGGTCATATTGTGGAAGGTGGAACTATTAAACCATCTACCGCAAAGACACTGGCTGTCCAAAAATTTCCAGAACCAACATTGATCAAACAAGTTCAAAGTTTTCTTGGTTTAACCGGCTATTTCCGCAAATATATCAAGGACTATTCAAAAATAGCTAAACCACTTAGCGATTTAACTAGAAAAGAAAACCACTTTGTTTTTGGTACTCAACAAAAAGAAGCATTTGAGAAGTTGAAGAAAATCATGTCTGAAGGCCCACTTTTGCATCTTTACAAGTTTGGAAGAAGAACAGAGCTGCATACAGACGCTTGTAAACAAGGGTACGGTGCAATTTTATTGCAAGAAGCCGACGATGGAAAATTACACCCAGTTTACTACATGTCGAAGAAGACAAATTCCGCAGAAGAAAAGTACGACAGTTACTAATTAGAGGTACTTGCAATTATCAATGCATTAAAAAAGTTTCGTGTTTATCTTTTAGGACAACGTTTTAAAATCGTAACTGACTGTGCAGCATTTCAAAAGACTATGCATAAGAAGGATCTAATTGCACGCATAGCCAGATGGGCACTTCAATTAGAAGAATTCGATTACGAAATAGAGCACAGAGCTGGAAGTCGAATGAAGCATGTAGATGCTCTTAGTCGTTATCCAGTAATGATGATCTGTGATGATACATTAACTTCAAAGCTGAAAAGAGCACAAGAAGAAGATGATAGCATACTAACATTGAAGTCACTTTTAGAGAAACAAGAATCTGAAGAATTTTTTGAATGGAACGGTATACTCTACAAATATTTAAATGGTCGAGAATTAATCGTGATCCCTAAAGCAATGGAAACTGAATTGATTAAAATGATCCACGACAACGGTCATTTCTCAGTAGCAAAAACAGCAGAAATTGTGAAACGGGAATTTTTTATTCCAAATATAACCAACATCGTCAAAAAAGTAATCGTTAATTGCGTTCCATGTATCTTAGCTAATAAGAAAACTGGCAAAAAAAGAAGGGTTTTTAAATCCTATTTCTAAAGAAGACATACCCTTAAGTACGTACCATATCGACTTCATTGGCCCTTTACCTTCCACAAATAAAAGCTATCAACACATTTTCACTGTAGTAGACGCATTTACGAAATTTATTTGGCTATATCCCGTCAAAACTGTATCTGCTGAAATTGCCTTGGAAAAGTTAAAACTACAACAGAAAACCTTTGGCAACCCTGTAAGAATTATCACTGATAGAGGTTCAGCGTTCACTTCAAAATTATTCAACGACTACTGTACTGAAGAAAACATACATGTACAAATAGCAACAGGTGTTCCTAGAGGAAACGGTCAGGTAGAACGAATACACAGAACTTTGATTCCCGTCCTTACCAAGCTATCGTTAGACGACTCGACCAAATGGTATAAATATGTCGACAGATTACAAAGAATACTAAACAGCACTATGTCTCGAAGCACTAAATGGACACCATTTGAACTTTTAGTAGGAACCAAAATGCGGAATAAGGAAGATATCCGAATCAAAGACCTACTATTAGAAGAAATGACAGAAGAATTTCAAGAACAACGTGAATTTCTAAGGAAAGATGCCAAAAAGAACATCGAAACCATACAATCTGAGAATCGAAAGACTTACAACAAAAGAAGAAAAAGAGCTTCAAAATACAAAGAAGGTGATTTAGTAGCAATCCAAAGGACTCAATTTGGAACTGGACTAAAACTAAGACAGAAGTTCTTAGGTCCTTATAAAATAACTAGAGTGAACTCTAAAGATAGGTATGAAGTAGAAAAAAATCGGTCAGCACGAGGGTCCGAACTTTACCACCACCTCAGCTGATTTAATGAAACATTTTTATACTAATTGAATTTTGAATATTAGTTATTATTTTTCATCTTTCTCATATTATACCTTTTGAGAAATTAATTGCTACTGTATGGTAAAGCTCGTTTCAAATAATTATATTATATTCGTTTGTAACAATTATCGTATTTTCATATCGTTTCTTATCATTTTTTATCAACCTATTCTAAAGAATTTCGATGATTAAATATTTAGTTAATTGTAGGTTCACAATATAAAATATTTTGGAATTTTTATGTGTTTTATTCTATATCCGGAATTGTGAACATTGAGTATACATCTTTTCATCTGGTATTTTATTTTGTTATTTTTAAGAATATTATTATTTGTGGTTATTGCATAAACATTCTTAATTCATCAAATTTATGATTGTAACTGAAATTAGTTTATTAGTAAAATGTAAGATTAAAAAAAATTTAGCTCTCAACGTTCTGTAAATGCTGAGAGACCAGCTCTTTCATTTAATTTTGTATCCAGGTTCTAAAATTCAAGCCGTAGAAATTATTTTGGTTAAATAAGTATTCTTTTCTTAATTATATTTTCAAAAGGATCTAAAATGTCTTACCCATAATCATTTTCATTACATTTTATTCCCTATTAAAAAAATTCACCGAGCTCGGTTCTTCCCGCTTTTAGTTGTTTCTATTATCAGTAAATATTTTATGGCGAAATATTTTCCGAAAAAATTTGGATTAGTGCAGTTCCAGATGTCTTTCAGACGTAAAAGTGATATGCATTTAGTTTGCATAATAATGAGATATAGATAGAATCTTTGCATGCATTTTATTAGAAATGATTTATTAATCAGATTTCAGTAGTTGAACGTATTTCGAGGCTGAACTTCTAGTTGCGAGTTTAGACATATATCTAACCGTTAGGTATTAACCCTTTCACTGCTGTATTTTCTTTAATATATCTAATAAGATGACATCTTCTATTTTAGGAATACTTTCTTATTTTGTTTCAAATGGAAATCCATTGAATGCCTACTCATCTATGAATTGAAAGTAATTTTCATATTGAATCGCAATCATTATGAGTGGTTTATTTTTGGCTTACAGCTATCAAAATTCAGTAAATCGATACAGAAACGGCATACGAGCACTGTTCAGCGGTTAAATACACCCTCCTCCTCGTGTGAGTAATACATAGACGTTTATACATGTATCTGAAATTTGCATGAAATTTCATTTCCGTTTGATTCCCAGAAACTCTTTCAAAATCAAGATATTCTTCAAACTCTGAATCTATCCAACTTTTCAGGGAAATTTCACCTAGTCTTAGTTTAAATGACAACCAAATATAACACGAGAAATTTAAGGAAACATGCGGAACAAATAATTCGCCATTTAATTTTTAATTCTTAAATATCTCGGACAACTATAGGAATTAGTGAAGATAATATCTTTCAATTATCGAATGGCAGTTAATTTGGCCAATTTTTAACCCTTTAAAGAGATTTATTTTGGAGAATACTGAATTCTGTTTTGACATTACGCGAATAATTTCCAACGAAAACATCCTTTCATCAGATAACTTTCTTTTCATTCAAAAGCTCTTTTTCATTCTTTTGCCTTTTTTTCTGAAAATCGAATAATCAAATAACGTTAATCTTCATTAATTTAGGAAAAACTTCCATTAATCTGAAATTTAGTAGCTGAGGGATCCAAACTCTTGTGATTTTACTTTTATATTCATTTGAAAAATGATGGATCAAGCAATAGTATGTTCGAAATCGGTTCTGAATTTTAAAAACTTAGCAGAAGAGAAATATATGTCTATTCAACATCTTATTTTTAAATCTATGAGGTTTTCTTCAAATTCCCTGCAATATTCTTAATGGAAGGAAAAACTTACAATGCAATATAAAATTAATTTCAATGTTTTATCGAAACAAAATATAGGTAGAATTTTTCTCAATGTTGGTATCGAAAAAGAACTAAAGCTTCTTCGGTGAGCTGTTTCCGCACAATATTATTATATGGCCCGGCATGACCAAAAAAATGGCCGTTATTCTAAAAATCCAAAACTCAAAGGGCCGCGGCAATGAGCTTAACATTTGATGGTTGCCTGGAAACTCCTCTAGAAATGTAAATGTAAACGAAAGATGGTGAGTCGCTAAATAGAATTTCGTTAAATGCTTCTTGGGGGAACTGACACAAAATAAATGAAAGATAATGATCGATATTGTTTGGAAATGAGAAATCAACAGAAAGATCTAAAATCTGAGGAAATGTTTAGAGTAATGAAAAAGAGGAAAAAAGATTTCCGCACATAAACATAGAAATTAAAGCAGCAGTAGTTCTGTAAATGTTGAATTCTTAATAATTGAGTAATTACTAAGCTCTGACGTTTTTAGGACAATTATTAGCTTCTTAAAAATTGATTCATTTTTATACTTGGAGATGTGAAATGAGATTCCAAAAATTTCCTCACCGTAAATTATTTGCTGAAAAGGAAATATCCATTTTTCTGGTTAGAAAATTGTTTATGAAGTTGCTTATAACTATTCACGTTTCTAGAGTTATAATATCCATTCTCACCGGATTCTGATTTCAACACTCCAATAAGCACCAGAAAATACTTTTTCAACTGTAATTAAGCATTTGTTCCTCTTGTGCTTATATATATTTAATATAAAAACCATGTTATACATTGATAGCATGAAACTTGAAATTATTTTCTCCATTGATAAATCACTTGCTAAAGAAGTTCATAACTTCGATTGGTTAACTTTTAAACGATTTCTTCATTCGAATTTCCTCATTTGCCATTACTTGAAGAAAAAAATAGCTCAGAAAATTCTATAATTAATTATTAAATTCTTGCCTCTATCCATAATGCATTTCCTGAACTGCGTTCTGCCATTAATCATTTTTTTTTTTGCTTAAAAGAAGAAAAAATCAGAGCATGGACACAAAAAACAATTTCGTACAGTTAAAAGACGTAGTGGCATCATTTTAACTGTAGATTCCATATTGAAAACTAATGCAGCGTTGCCTTCTTTTGCAGTGACATCGTATTTTTAATTATTGTAAAGACGCATCGATTGTTCGTAATATTTAATCGATTGTTTATCCATCAAAAATTATCGGCTGAAATACCTTCACCAAGATTTAATTTTATTGGAAAAATTCCTACTTTTTAAGCCGTTAAAATCCGAAAGTTATTGATATCTGCAATAGTATTTAGTGTCCCCTTCTTTTTCCTTCTTTCATGTTTGTGTCTCAGTACCGCTGTTACTGATCTATTTATTAACTATACTTAATAAATTTCAGTCATAGGAGCGTTCAGAGATTCAATTTTAATGGGCGTTTCGAGTTTTGCGCGCAGGTATATTCAAGGATAATACGAAAAAAAATCAAACATGTTTTCGTTGTCATATTTTGACTAAACCTTCCTTCTCATTATAAAAGAAGACACAAGAAAAAGTATATTGGAAAAGTAAGTGATAACTTTTCAGATTGTATATTTTATTCTTTTTATAATTATTTGTTTATTTTTTAAATGAGAAATCTATGATAAGTCAAAGGTTCTAAAACTTTAAATCTTTATACTGACATTTTCTGTAAAGTTTCTTGTGCCTGAATTGATATGTTTGTCAATAAATTATATACAAATAACTATTCTCACGAACGCTGATTCGATAGGGAATAAAAATTCGCGATCGAATATAAACTCATTAATTTTTATATGGAATAATTTCTAAAACGACATTACTCACGCCAAATTATTCTATAATTTTTCCTCGTTGTCAAATAAATGGCTTCATTTTTCGGGCCTATAATTTATATTGTTAAAGAAATTTATGCAAAGTTTTGAAGTGCTGGTTTTTAGCACCGCAAACTTGAAATTGGTGCTATTTATATCTCAAATTCAACTTAAGATCGTTTCTCACATGAATAAATTATTTTTCTTGTTTTAATTCATTTAATGATATTGTTTTTTTTTTCAGCTCCAATGTATTAAACACTGAGTAAAACGCTGTCAGGTAAACAAAGCAATATAAATAGGATCATATCCTATTGCCTTGTTGAAAAAATTTTGTACCAAATATTATGTATGTAATTAATGAGTAAATATGAACCTTGTAAAAGTAAGTTATCTGAAGTGTAATAAAGTTAAAGTGCTACTGAACTTATTGTTAAAATTATCTCAATCAGAGCTCATTAGGAGTAAATTGGAGACGAAAATAAGATTATCTAGCCAAGAAAGCTTTAAGCTTAGAAATCCAAGAAACTTAGAAAATCAACATTTTTCCATGAGCCCAAACTTTAACTCAAAAACGAAATTAAAAAACTAATAATTTAGGAGTAGCAGGAAAGATGGAATAATTCCATCTAGTGAAGAACTCCCTATTGACCTTTTAAAAACATTTCAGTTAACCGAATAGAGGGTGAGTTTTAAAGCAATCAAGTATATACTCGACCTGGTGTATTTTCTGCACATTAAAGCAATTTTTAGACAAAAGTTCGTCTTCTCAATGTGGCACCGAAGAACGTTCTATAAATCATGTGATAAAAGTCTGTGCGCTGTGTTGAGGTCTCAGATGGATCGGAAATTGGATGTCTCTTGAACGTCGATGAACTCTTAAGAATTCCAGTCATTAAATCTTGTATCAAGAATATTTTCTCAAAGGTGTTATCTTTAGTTAAATCCTAATGTAAAAAGACCTGTACCGAGTGAAGGTGGCGATACGAACTTCCTACATTTGGGCTGGTAACCGAATAAAATGACCATAATACAAAAGTCGACTTCGGTATCGTAGATATTATCTGGCTTATAAGGCTAGCGCCACAGACCAATATGCATTCTTTGTTGTAGTGGGTCCTTTGTTGTTTACAAGTATCCAATAACAAGTGTCATTTGTTCCTTCATGCTGGGTGGAACTGCTCTTTATCTGCTTCAACAAGTTCCCCGCACGGCATCTGGCAAGGTAGGGATATTGTCTGCACATTATGCATTAATGCAACTGTATACGAACATGTTAATATACATAATGGGGCTGAGTAACACAACTGCTTAACAACTTTTCGTATAAGATGTTCATTTAAAATATTCATTTGACGATTCGATTGTGTTGTGACCCACCTGTAGCTTCATTCTGATTTATTTATATATTCTTAAAATTCTTGAAATAATTAAAACAAATATTGTACTCTGTATTTTACTAGTGAAGAAATCGTTATATTAGCATACAAAATAGTAAGGTTTCAAGCCTAGAAATGGTTTTTTGAATGTTCATACGCAACACTTTACGGTGGCAGTAAAATGGAATGTCTGATATTCCATACATGATAATAGGCAATTATATCTTATACTATGCCTTTGCATTTGCAAATGCGTAGCAATTACGTGTTGAGATGTTTGGTAATTGAAATGCTTGGTTTGACATTACAGTATGAATTACACTCTATGTTTTACTTTTTTGAAGTTTAAAGATAAGTTAATTATATAATAAATCAGTTTAAAAATCTTTACAAAAAATTATTCACTTCAGATTTAATTTTTAGAGAATTTTTAAACATTATCTATAGACATAAATTTATTCTTTTATTGCATCCATTTAACTATATTTCGAAACTTTTTTTTAATTTAAGAGAATTCTTTTGTAAATTTTAAAGCATCAAAAATTTAATCTTATATCTATAGACCTATGCAATAAATAGCTTATAGTTAATTTAATTCTAATTCTTTAGTACATAAGCTTTCCGGTTTGGGATTCTTGATTGGTTTGGCCGGCCAACCAATCAAGAATCCTCTGAATTAGTGAAAGCTTTATTTGATCGACATGCCTGATCATCATGGGGATCAATGTGTTTTCTACGATTGTATACCCTAATCGTGTTTTCTTTAGAAAAACTATTTTTCATGAATAAAATACCGATATTTATTTACAGACAAGTGTAGAGTGGATGCAGTTTATAATTACAATACGGACGTAGAATGATTTCAAGTTCCTTTTATTATTAAATTATTTCTATTTTTATTCTTTAATTTTTTTTAATTTGTAGAGAATTTGCGTCTTAAATATTTTTCATATAATTTTACCAATGAATTTGCCTAACTTTTCAATGAAATCATGAGTTTAAAATTTACAAAAGAAAACTTTAGAATATATATTTGAAATTAATAATGCCGCAATTCACGTGTCTTGCATTTCATTTTCAATGCTCTATATTTTTAGTGCATATCTTAATTTAACAGCTATTTTAATTTTATTAAGATTTTTACTGCACCATTTTTACTTTAGAGATGGAAGTTAGAAATCGTTTCCCATTTGTTTTCGCCGTGATAGATATTTGAAGCATTATTCATTTGATTTATGTTAAATTTCTGAAATCAATGCATTCTCTTAATTTTGAGCTAATGAGTCCAAATGAACTTTGATTTTATCTCAGTGGTTCATCAAGGTAAATTTAAGATTGATTTTCAATGACTAGAGTATTTACTATAAACTATAAGCGTACAGCTAAAACGTTTTACAATTAATATAACTGTTTTTAGTAATCAAATAAATGTTTTTAACAATTATGAATTAAAAAAAAAACTCTTACTATTTTATTTATATTTGGCCGACTTCACTTTTTTAAATGTATTTTTTCCCGCAACTATGTCGCAGAGCCAGCGCAAGAACTTACATCTTGATTTGGCGACAACTTTTTCCCACCAGAGCAATTGCTCTTGCCGTAAAAAAGATGTGATTACTTTTACTGTGTGCTTTTGTGATGTCTGTGCACGTTTGTTAGTTTGTACCCTGCTTTAGATGCTTATTCATTTCATGATTTAAAAAATTCATCGCATGACGATTGAGAACCCCCTATTTAAATTATACAAATCCAATTCAATCCAAAGGTTCTGTGCCGAGGAATGCATCAACTGGAATTTTATACCCCCAACTACACCCAACTTTGGTGGTCTCTGAGAGGCAACTATAAAATCGATGAAAAAAGTCAATTCAATTTACCATCTACCAAAATTTTGAACTTTGAGGAACTTACCACATTAGTTGTCAAAATTGAAGCAATATTGAATTTAAGACCCCCCCCCTCCCATCCAGTACCTTGTCCGTCAATCCAACCAATCTACAGCCTCTAATACTGGGACATTTTTTTGGTTGGGTCACCCTTACTATCTTTAACTGAACAAAAAACTGCTGTAAGTTAATCTTCCAGGTGGAGCCATGTCCAGGATCCAAGTTTTGGAGTTACTGGAGTCTGAAGTATCTGCAACAACTACAACAGAGGCAGGAATGGAAGAATCCACAGCCTAGCTTGAAAGAAGGTGACCTAGTCATATTGAAGAACGACCACGAGCTATTACAGTGGAATGCGGCGCCAATCAAGAAGACAGTGCCATGATCCGATGGACTTGTTCGAGTAATTGATACAAACCTCCAATGAACTATTCCCACGAGCCAAGAATCGCATAATTCCCCTTCCAATTCAGGATGTTGAACCAATGTCCAATTGAGGGGGGCGGTATGTTGCAAAGCCGACGCACAAACTTAAATCTTGATATGGCAACGATGTCGCAGAGCCAATGCAAGAACCTAAATATTGGTCTGACAACAACTTTTTCTCGCCAGAGTACTTGTTATTACCGTAAAAAAAGTATTTTGATGTGTGCTTTTGTGATGTTTGTTAGTTTGTACACTACTTTAGATGTCTTCATCAGTAGCCGCTTGAAATGTAATAAATGAGAAAAACATATCAGGCTTTTTTATTTGATTACCCACAAACATATGTTCACCGTGTGTATTAATGCCATTGTTAAATAAAATTTTCTTTTTATACTTCATGTAGTCATTTTATTGATATTTAAATATGCTTATTTAAGTAAAAATTAAATAGACCCAGTTTTCTGGCATTTAAATTTCCCAAATAATAGGATTATCGTTTTAAGGGATACGAGGTATAGCCTAAAAACTCATTTACAAAAAATTGACAGCCTGTTTCCAACATATCTAGGGCATATCGGATTGTTGTGTAAAATTCTTACGCTTTTTATTTAATTGCTCTTAATATTTCATATCAACATTTCTGTAATACTATTTTTAAAGTAAAATTTAAGAAATATATTCAGCAGTCTAGTGAGAATTATCACATAACCAACTTATGGTAATTTTCTTAACTATACCCATCAGCAGTCCGTCATAAATTTTGTTTACCCTATTACGGGGTGTACTTTACTCTTATAAGGTAACCCATTTGTCAACCCAAAAATCGAACACTCTTCACTTTTTAGAAATCGGTGTTAATGGAAATGAGTCGAGGTCACCGGTTCGTTCCAATCGACAGAACTGATTAACTGAGTTTTCATTACCGTAATTAACTATCAAAATTTTTTAAAATATTGAAACCAAAGTTTTTCAATATTCCTACTTAGCAGTCATTTGTTTGCATTTTTCTAAATTCCGTTCTGAAATTTGCGGTGGTTCATAATATACTTAATTTTGTTTGAAAACTCCACTCAAAAAAATTCCATTTGGACCAAAAATTTAAGTAAATCTCAGTTTGTTAATGAGATTTCACTCTCATTTTCATTGACAGAAATTTTGGGAAATAATCAACTATTCAAATTTATTTTTACGTGTATGAATGTCAAACTAAAAATATTGTTTTTTATTGAAATATTGATTAATTCCATTACCTTGCGAGTCAATTCATAATCGAGTCTCTTATTGAACATGCTTATCTCTTTTGACCTCATAGACTCGTTTTTTATCTTTAATAACTTATTTCTTTCGTTATAAAAGTTAACTCATTTACTAAAGTTGCTGATTCATGAGGTTCAAATACCGTAAAGATGTTCTAAGCCAATTAAGTTTGCTATTAAAAGGACAGAATTTTATTTTTATGATAAAATGAACGTTAATTGAATAGGAGAATTAAGTTTCATAGAGTATATGTAATTTTATAATAAAATTTATTTCATATGAATTTTTAACTACTGCGATCATTTAAATAAATTAAAGATTGAAAATGTTTGGCTATTATAAAGTCGTAAATAGTTTAAATATCAATAAAGAAAAATTTAATTAGAAGTATTAAACCTAACATCTAATTAAAATATATCATGAAGATGCTATCTATGCTGATGAATAATATATGGGAATAAACACTTCATTTTGCTTTCTCACCATACAAATAATGTAATTGTCAAAAAATTCAAATTCGAGCTTTTAACGAATTTCCACGTTTTACATCCGAATTCGAAAAACCCATAGGCAGTATGTCTGTGATAATCATAGCGGAAACCCGCTTTTAGGTAGAAGAATGGTGTATGGTCTTTACACCAAGTTTATAAATTTTTCTATGAAATTTTGAGAAAAACCCATCCATAAAGTCAGTCAGTCCAGGTGTTTGAATATAAGCTAACACGCTAGTTGCAAAACGAAGAGAGTTCGATTAAGATTCGGCACTCATGTTAAAATCTCTAGAGTAGACATCAAATTTTAAGACAACTGTACTGTCCTAAAATGGAGATAGATGGCGCTGTCCGCGCTCGACGAAAGAGACGTCGCGATATTGAGTTGGAGGAGAAAGAGTTTGGCTTGAGCATGTCGGGACGCGGAACAGAGCTGGCTTCAAAAATGTCTAAATCTTGTTTCTAAAATTAATTTTAAATGTTTCTGTTTTTTTTTTGTTGTTGTCTGTGAATAAATGTACTTAGTGTCAAAGTGTTTAGTTACTTGAAGCTAAGACATTACAGACTTATAAATGGTGGCAGCTCTTGGGATTTCGATCCACACAAACCTCAAAACTGAAGTCAGTTCTGTTACAATTTTTTTTTCTTTAATTTTCAGCATGCTGGGGGTAAGTTCATTTTTTGCCAGACAGTATCTATTTTGAAAATGTTAAAATTTGAATAGTTGATTTATATATTTTAAATAGTAGCATGAAATGTTTATTTAAAGAAAATTGAGTACTTAGCAAGGAATTTTTATTGTGCACTGTACTAGTATAGCATTGGTTACTCTAGTTGCTTTTGGTTATATACAAAGAGAATGCGGTATACTTTTGTACAGCATATTTAATTCCGGTTGCTTCAATGTAAATTACTCAGTTTGGATTAATAATTATAGTTGTGTAAAGTATTGTGTATACTGTTACTATAATTGTCGTTTATACCTTTAATTTGGCAGCTTACTTTTACAGCAAAATTTTGTTTGGTTGTTTGTTTATCAGTATGGTTGTTTTGTGATATAAAATTTCAGTTGCATAAAAGTTATTTGATGTTGTATAAATAACTAGAAATTCTATGCAAAGAGTTATATTTATTGTGTTTAAGCTATAGAGTTGTAAGCGCAAAATAAATCAACTGGAAATAATTGTGTTTTAACATAGGAATTTAGTTGATTTTTTCTATATACTGATTAAACTAAAAGAAAGTTGACTAATTTTATCAGAATATATGAAACAAATTTCAAAACGGTACTACAGTTTTGTTTTGAAGATTGAGTATAGAAAATATATTTAATTCGGTATAGTTCTGCTTTGATCTGAGACGGATGATTTCCGGTCGAAACAAAATGATTCCTTTTTGTTTCTTTTTTCTTCAACAGTGTATCATCGCTTGAAAAGAAAATTTATTACAGTATTATTTTGATCACTTGTTGCATTTTTATTTTTATTTGGTTTTTAAGCAGAAAGTGGAATTATGTTTTAGTTTTTTTCTCGTTTTGGGGAAATTGAATCATATTTGTGTACGTTTTAGGTTTAAAAAGAAATTCTTTTCGTATTTTATTTTGAAATTTATGATAAAGAACCGCACAATTGTTTATGATATTATATTTCATGAGAGTTCACTAAGAATCTTATTTATAATAATATTTAGATTCAGCAAAAAAAATTAAAATATCTTAGTTTCTCTTTATGTATTTTGTGCATTTTTAATTTTTGAAACTAGTTAACTTTTGTAAAGAGTGGGGATCCCATTAAAAATAAGAAAGTTAATCATAATTTGGTATTTAGAATAAAATTATTAAGACACAGAGTTATACATATTCATCAGAATGGCTTTTTTGGGGAGAGTTTTAAAAGCAGATTTGCTCAAACTAGCGGAGTGCCTCTCAATCAATATCGATGCTTCTGCAACAGTTATTGATATTAAAAATGCCATTTCTTCAATGGATAAATTTGAAGATGAAGTTGAGTATATTAAAGAATTGCTAGAAACAGTAAAGAAAACACGGCTTGAAGAAGAAATTAGGGAAGAAAAGCGAATCGAAACAGAAATGGCAGCAAAGCGAATTGAAAAAGAAATGGAAACAAAGCGTATTCTTGAAGAAAAATAAATGGAATCAAAGCGTATTCTTGAAGAAAAAGAGCTAGAAAATGCTTTTCAACTGAAAAAATTGCAATTAGAGTTAGAAAATAAGCCCAAGTCGAGTGAAATGACTCTGGTGCCTAATAAACCAAAACTGGAAATTAGACATCTTATGCAAAAATTTGATCCTAAAGATGGTGATATAAGTCTGTATCTCGTTTTGTTCGAAAGGCAAGCTAAGCGAGTTGATATTGCTGAAGACTTATGGGTATCTCACTTAATTGGATTGTTGCCTTATGAGATGTCGCAGCTCATTGCCAGAGAGTCAGAAGAAATTTCAAACGACTACTCGCATATAAAAAAATTATTGCTGAAAAGATACAGAGTTTCGGCTGAAAAATTTCGACAAAAATTTCATAACCACGTAAAAGGTTCGGATAGCAATTGGACAGATTTCTTATATGAAGTGAGGAACTACTTTGAAGAATGGTTGAAAGGACTGGAAGTAAACACCTTCACCGAACTCAGCGATTTAATTTTGACTGAGCAGATTAAAAGAAAAGTGCCTTGGGAGGCTAGAGAACATTTTATTGACGAATGGTCGGATATAAAAAATCCAGAAGTACTTGTTCAAAAGCTGGATGAATATGATAGAATCCGTAGCCTTTGGAAGAAAAAACCTTTCAGTGGTTCTTCAAAAGAGAGATCTCCGACTTGGAAAGCTAAAACTCCGAGTGAAAATAAAGTATCCTTTCATATTAAAAAAGAAGATTTTGGTGCTAAGAAGCATGCAAATAATGAAGACTTTGACAAAAGAAGAGTTGTTGGCAACTTGCCAGCGCACGACCCGAGCGCCCTCTAACGTGATCTGGGAGGAATAACGAAAAAGAGGGACAGAGAACTGGTTGGTAAAAAAGATAGGAGGAAGAATGTGAATCCGCGTGATCTGTTTTGTTTTCATCTGTAATAATAGTGATGTAGTGTCCTTTGTCCATGTAGATATATGTTTGATTGTCAATGTAGATATATGTTTGAAAATAATCAATTTTAAAACTTCTGACTATGGTAGTCATCTTTTATTACTGGACGCCACCGTATCCCGAGAGACAAAACACATTAGGGGTAAGTCCCCCTCTGTAATCTTTTCTTATTATTAGAATATTAACGAGAATTTAACAATTTGGCATCCCTGCCGGGATGGCGTTTAGTAATATATGATGATTAATTGAAATTGAGATATTTTATTGAACATAGTTATAGTTAGAATTTGCATTGACTGTGAAACTAAAGAATATTTCAGTATATGAGTAAACGATAAGTTGTTGTTTAGGATTGTTTATTTATATTAAGAATACTGAGATATAAAACATGTCTACAGAAGATTTGACGAAATTAAAAAAGAAACGGACTGCTCTAAGAGCTACCGTTACAAAGCAGATTAACGAGGTAGAAGAAAGTTTAAAATTAGAACAGATTGACTGCGAAGAGTTAGAAGAACTAATAGAATTTTTAACAAGTAATTTCGATGCCTTGTCTAAAATTGATTCATCATTAGAACCGTTTTTTACAGTAGACGAATTCGATGCAGAATTTTCAAAATCAGAAGAATACCGTCAAAAAGTGATTCGCACGAAATATCGCGCCACTAAAAGAATTAACCAAGGAACACAAAAGTTAAAGAATTCTGTAATGTCAATTGAGAATACATCACCTTCTCTAACTGTTGACGAAAAACCTAATGACTATTTAAAAGTTAAATTGCCAAAAATGACACTCAATAAATTTTACGGTGATATAAACAGCTGGCTTTCTTTTTGGAATAGTTTTGAGTCCGCTATCCATAATAATCAAAGTTTGAATAAAGTCGAAAAATTTCATTACCTTAAAGCTCATTTAACGGGTTCAGCCCTTAGCTCTATTGAAGGTTTAGTTATTTCTGATACTAATTATGACACTGCTGTAGAATTGTTAAAGAAAAGATACGCAAATGTTGATTTATTGATACACACCCATATGAATAATTTGTTAAGTATTAAACCTTTAAGAAATGCAAATGATGTTGTATCCTTTAGAAAATTTTACGACAAGATAAATATCGAACTAAGAAGCTTAGAAAATTTAGGACAGCCCATTAAAGATATTTCAAGTGTACTGTGTACTACTATTTTAAAAGCTCTTCCGAAAGATATATTAATTCAAATTGATAAACCAACCAGCGAAAATGCTTATTCCGACATTGAGAAACTGCTAACTTTCCTTTCCGAAACATTAAATACTCGGGAAAGAGCGGAAGTAATAATAAAAAATAATTCCCGTGATTCATCCACAGACAGGCAGGTGCCAACTGCGTATCGAAGATATGATTTGAACCGTAGACATAACGTGAGTGGATATTCGAATGAAAGAAAATATCAACAAACGAACAAGATTAATGATAAAAAAGAACATAACAGGTTTTCAGCTTCGGAATTAATTTCCACAGATGTAAGCGATAAACCTTTTTGCTGTTATTTTTGTAATAATGAAAAAGGATTTGATTTACATGATTCTAAAGATTGCTCTTTCGCGTTGGCTTTGAATAATGAAGAAAAAATTTCTTTATTGAAAAAGAACGGGGTTTGTTTTCGGTGTTTGATTAAATCTCGCCATTTAGCAAATAAATGCACTTCTAAAGTTTCTTGCAGACACTGCCATTTAAGACACGAGTCAATTATGTGTAATAAAATAAAGAACGTGATTGATCAAAACAAAAACCAAGAAAGCGAAAAGGTACTTTCAAACCAAATTAAATGTTCACCAGTATTTTTACAAACATTGATTGTAGAAGCAAAAGGAGGTGATTTAAAGGGTAATTTGAGAGTGATCATAGACAGCGGAAGTCAGAATAGTTATATTTCACAATATGCCGCGATACGATTAAAATTACGGAAGACAAATTCGGAAACGATAAAACATGGATTGTTTGGAGGAGTAGAAAAATCTGAACTCCACAATCGATATAAAGTAAATCTTAGCAGTTTAGATGGTAAATTTAGTTTTGAGATTGACGTTCTAGATGAAAAGAAAATTTGCTCTTCTATCCCAAGGATTCAAGATGAAAATTTAATTGGCCTTTTAAGAAATAAAGGGATAATTATTAGTGATATACAGGAAAATGGAAATAAATGTATATTTCAAGATAAGTCTGATGAAGTCCATATACTTCTAGGTGCAGATAACATTTCTCAGCTGTTTACGGGAAAAATAGAACATTTTCCAGATATTGGTGTAGCCGCTTTTGAGACTAAACTAGGTTGGACATTAATGGGTAAAAGCGATACTGAAATTTCAGAAAATACGCTTTCAGGCCTCTCTTTATCTTTGTTTATTTCCGACTCAGAATTAGCAGATTTATGGCGTCTTGACACAATAGGCATTTCTAGAGAAGAAAACAAAACTAAAGGTATTTTAGAAGAAGAAACCCAAAAATATTTCCTGGAAACTGTGAAACGCGATGATACCGGAAGATATGAGGTATGCTTGCCCTGGATTATTGATTGTTCTGTTTTGCCAACTAACCGTTTAATAGCTGAAAAATCTTTATTCAAAACAGAAGCTAAATTAGTTAGTTCGAATAAAAGGAAAGATTACAAAGAAATATTTGACATTTGGGAAAGTAATAAAATAATCGAAGTGATAAATGATGAAAAGAAAGAAGGGGTACATTTTTTAACCCATAGACCAGTAATTAAAGAATCGAGTGAAACCACAAAAATTAGACCAGTATTTAACGCCTCCCTTCGTACTAAAGATTCTCCATCGCTTAATGATTGCCTGGCTAAAGGTCCCAATTTGATAGAAATTGTACCAAGCATTTTGAATAGATTTCGAAAGTATAAAGTTGGTCTATCGTCAGATATAGAAAAAGCTTTTTGTCAAATTAAAATCGTAGAAAAAGATTGTGATTTTTTAAGATTCTTATGGTTCGACTCGGAAAAGAATTTAAAGATTTACCGACACAACCGAGTAGTGTTTGGACTAACATCCAGTCCCTTACTGCTAGCTGCAACTTTGAATCATCTTCTAAATGACGTCCCCGAACATTTAAGAGAAACGGCAAAGTTTTTAAAAGATTCGTTCTATATAGACAATTCTCTGATTAGTTTAGATCAAATCGATGAAACTGAAAAATTCATAAGAGAAGCCAAAGAAATTCTGTCCTCTGCACATTTCAATTTAAGATGCTGGCGATCAAACATGAATGTTCCAATGATCGATAGTACGGAAATTAAGTCACGCTTTGTTCCTGTATTAGGGTTAAACTGGGATACCCAAAAAGACGTTTTAAGTTGTAAAATTTTAGAACCAGTTAAAGTAAAGGAACCCTATACAAAACGGCAAATTCTTTCAGCTACTCAGAAAATTTATGACCCCATTGGATTCTCAGCTCCTATAACTTTAATTCCTAAGCTAATTTTGCAACAAACTTGGATTCAAAAATTAAAGTGGGATCAAGAACTTCCTCCAAATTTGAACAAACAATTTGACAGTTGGATCAAACAATTAGATATACTCCCGAGAATTGAAATTCCACGTTGGCTCAATATAGATTACGAAAATAAAGACACATTAAGTTTACACGTTTTTTGCGATGCTAGCAAACAAGCTTTTGCTACTTGTGCATTTTTAAGAACCTTAGATAAAGAAGGTATTCAAGTACAGTTAGTGAATGCTAGAAGTCGAGTTGCACCTATAAAAGAAACAACAATACCTCGCCTAGAACTTTTATCGTGCCTAATTGGAGCTAGATTAGCTAAAACAATTATATCAGATTTAAAATTAGAAAATTGCAGAACTGTCTTTTGGAGTGACTCATCAACAGCTCTAGGGTGGATAAGAAGAGATCAAGCTTGGGGTACATTTGTGCACAACAGAGTGCAGGAAATTAGAACTTTAACCAGAATTGCCGATTGGAAACATGTTCCAGGTTCCTGCAATCCAGCGGACCTCCCCTCACGTGGATGCAGTTTTCAGAAATTATTCGAATCCAGATGGTGGGAGGGTCCACCGTGGCTTTATTTAACGGAAAAGGAGTGGCCACATTCAGATGAACAACCCGAGGAAGAAGTTCTCAACAAAGAAAAGAGGAAAACAGTTTTGAACCTCTTAGACAAAGAAGAAAAGCCCCATTGGTACTACCGATATTTTTCTTCTTATCGTAAAATTGTGAGAATGATTGCATGGATTTTACGATTGCTCTACAACTTTAGACATGTAGAAAAGAACTTACCCGTGGAAATTTCTGTGGAAGAATTTGAGAGAGCAGAAAAAAGACTGTTTAAGCTTATCCAGGAAGAAACTTTTACAGGATTACAAGATCCATCTATCCGTGCATTAAGACCTACTGAAGACAAAGACGGTCTGTTTAGATCAAAAACCAATATTATACGACGAAAGGATGAAGAAAACTTCATTTATCCAGTCATCTTACCATCAAGCCATCCAGTTGTACAAAGAATGATAATCGATAAACATCTTGAAAAACAACATGCTGGAGTTAGCACGTTAATGGCTCATCTCAGAGAAAATGTGTGGATACTGAAGTTCAGAAAGACCATAAGAAATGTCATCAGAAAATGCATAAAATGTAAAAGATTTCAAGTATCCAGAATAGAAGTTGAACCAGGCGTACCACCTGAGGATCGAGTGAGAGAGGCGAAGATATTTGAAGTTGTTGGAGTCGATCTAGCTGGCCCCCTCTATCTCGCTGATAAAACTAAAGCCTGGATTGTCCTCTACACTTGCGCAGTCTACAGAGCTATACATTTGGAGCTCATAACATCATTGTCCACAGAAGCTTTCCTGCAATCGCTCAGACGCTTTATTGCAAGACGGGGAAGACCATTTGTAATTTATTGTGACAACGGGACTAATTTTGTTGGCACCAACAACGTTCTTGGAAAAGTAGATTGGAAAAAAATAAATGCTGATGCTTCAACACAGAAGATACGGTTCAAGTTTAATCCTCCAACAGCCGCCTGGTGGGGCGGATGGTGGGAAAGACTAGTACGCATGATCAAAGAAATTTTAAGGAAGGTTCTAGGTCGCACCTCTTTGAACTATGAAGAGCTGAACACCGTGATGTGCGATTGTGAACAAGTCATCAATTCACGTCCAATCACCTATGTCTCAGAAGACAACAAAGATCCGTCTCCCCTAACGCCAATGATGTTCCTACAAGAACTGCCTACTTCAGGAGTTCCAGATATCGACAACATCGATGCTAGAAAACTATCGAAAAGAGCGAAATATCGTCAAAGAGTTAGAGATGACCTTAGGAAGAGATTCCGAATTGAATATTTGGGTCAACTACGTTATCAAGCTGCAAAAGACAAGATCAATCAACTGTCTGTCGGCGACGTTGTTCTGATGGAAGACGTCAATAAACGCAGAATCTATTGGCCATTAGCACAGATAGTTGAACTTTTGCCTGGAAGAGACAACGTTGTGAGGCTGGCAAGAATTAAGACTGAAAATGGCCTCTTTATAAGACCCGTACAACGTTTGTTTCCCTTGGAAATTAGTGATGCAATTACTAATGCTTCTCTATTTTCAGCTTCCTTTTATACAGGTTCTCCTAAAGAATTTGTTTTCAATCCAGAAAACAAATGGTGGGAGTGTGTTGGCAACTTGCCAGCGCACGACCCGAGCGCCCTCTAACGTGATCTGGGAGGAATAACGAAAAAGAGGGACAGAGAACTGGTTGGTAAAAAAGATAGGAGGAAGAATGTGAATCCGCGTGATCTGTTTTGTTTTCATCTGTAATAATAGTGATGTAGTGTCCTTTGTCCATGTAGATATATGTTTGATTGTCAATGTAGATATATGTTTGAAAATAATCAATTTTAAAACTTCTGACTATGGTAGTCATCTTTTATTACTGGACGCCACCGTATCCCGAGAGACAAAACACATTAGGGGTAAGTCCCCCTCTGTAATCTTTTCTTATTATTAGAATATTAACGAGAATTTAACAAGAGTAATTAAATGTTATAAATGTGGTTCTACGGATCATATTAGACCAAACTGTCCCTTGTTGATAAATAAAGAGAGTTCTGCAACTGTAAATCATATATTTGAAGCTTACGAAGATGATGTAATGTTACCACACACTTCTATGGGGGAAGTAAATGGATTCCCTATGCCTATTTTGCGGGACACAGGATCCAGTATTGATGTTGTGAGCCTCAAAGTAATAAAACCAGAAATGTTTACAGGTGAGCAGGTTTGGGTTCAGCAGCCATTAGATGATTCACCAGTGTGCTTACCACTAGCTGAAGTTGAGCTGAAAGGTGAGTTTGGACACTTGATAACTAAGGCAGCAATTGTATCTAACAAAGCCGATAAAGGTAGATATCTGTTAGGGAATAGAACTGCAGCCCTTATAGAAAAGATGGAGAACATTCCTGTTTCCCAACAACTCAATGCAATCCAAACACGAGCTCAGAAACGATTGGAAGAGGAAAAAGAGTTGGTGCATATCAAAGAAAATGAACCTTTATCTGTAGAGGAGACTGAGACGGCAGCTACAGAAGATATCGAAGATGATGATTTATTCTCTTTTCCTTCTAAAGAAGAATTCGAGGGCTTGTCATTACTAAAGATTGATTCTAAAGCCTTTATCACTGCTCAACAAGAGTGCAAAGAACTACAATCTTTGGTGAAAAACATAGGTAAAACAGAATGCAAAATTGGGTTCAAAATTCTCCCAAATGGACTTTTGGTAAAAGGGAAGACAAATAAATTAGGTGAAGATAAACTTTTATTGGTAGTGCCTAAAGAATTTCGTGAAAGACTCAAGACTCTGTGTCATGACGGTGCAGCAAGTCATTTAGGCGTTACAAAAACTAAAGACATTCTTGCAAAATATTTCTTTTGGCCGAATTGCTACAAGGAAATAGAAGAATATGTCCGAAGTTGTGATCACTGTCAACGTGTGGGAAAACCTAATGACAAGAAAAAGGCTCCTATGAAATTAGTTCCAATAATTCAAGAAGTGTTTGCTAAAATCAATATTGATGCTGTCGGACCATTGCCGATTACTGAATCTGGAAAGAAATATTTGATTACAGCGATGTGCTTGGCTTCCAAATATCCTGATGCTGTCGCTGTAACGGATATCACATCCACTTCTGTCATCGATGCACTTCTTCAAATTTTTAGTCGCATGGGATTTCCGAGAGAAATTCAGCATGATCAAGGGACTTCTTTCATGAGTGAAGTCACAACAGAATTCTTTGAACGTTTTGGAGTTAAAGTTGTGCACAGTTCAGCCTATCATCCACAGAGCAATCCTGTTGAACGTTTCCATCGAACGCTTGGTCGAATACTCCGTGTCTTATGTGCCGAAGAAGGGCCGGACTGGGAAAAACATGTTCACGCCGCTTTATTCGCTCTAAGAACTGTTACTCACGAATCTACAGGGTTTAGCCCAGCTGAACTGGTTCATGGGAAAAACCTTAGAACACCTGTTACTTTACTCTATGAAAATTGGCTCCAATCCGAAGAAGAACAAACTCCAGTGACTGAATATGTGTTCACTCTACTTAATCGATTGAAACGTTACCAAGATCTTGCTGTCAAGGAAATGGAAAAATCCCAACAAAGAAACAAAATTTGGTATGACAAAAAAGCTGTGAAAAGGGAGTTTCAGGAAGGAGACTTAGTACTGATTTTCGCTAATTGTAGAGCAAACAAGCTTAGCCCACGCTGGACTGGGCCAGGTACTATTTTGAAAAAACTCTCTGAAACTAATTACGTGGTGTCCGTACCAAATAGGAAGGACAAGTCTCAGGTATACCATGTGAATATGTTAAAACCTTATTACAAGAGACCAGAACAGATTAATTATCTTTCCTTAGAATCTGAAGAAGGAATTGGAGTTGATGAATTAGAGATTCCTCATCTGGAACCAACTCCGAATGTTCCGGATTTATCAGAAATCACCCCAGAATTGACTGGAAATACATTGACAGAAGATCAATGTGAACAATTGAGAAATGTTATCTGGAAATATCGAGAATGCTTTTCCAATGTTCCAGGAAAAACTAACCTCGTCACTCATGACATCGAACTAGTGTCGGACGATGCGGTGCTGTCAAAGCCTTATAGGACATCACCTAGGCAAAATGAAATCCTACGTAAGGAGATCCAGAAAATGCTTTCCATGAAAATTATTGAAGTAGGATATTCTGATTATACCTCACCTATGGTACTAGTGGAAGCACCTGGCAAAGAGCCACGTCCATGCATAGATTATAGAAATCTCAACAAAATTACGAAGACAAAATTTTACCCACTACCGAATATAGAAGAAAGAATTGAAACAGTGTCTTCTGCAAAATTTATAACAGTTTTAGACTTGTCAAAAGGATATTGGCAAATTCCTTTGTCTAAACATGCTCAAAGGTTGTCTGCATTCGTCACAAATTTTGGCACATATATACCATTACGTATGCCATTTAGACTTAAGAACGCTCCTTATGAATTTAGTAGAATGGTAGCACAATTGCTGGAGGCTTGTGAAGATTTTGCTGTGCCTTATCTCGATGACATCGCCATATTTTCTGTTGGTTTCCAAGACCATATCAAGTACCTAGAAACCGTATTGCAAAGAATACAAAAAGCTGGTTTGACCATTAAACCATCTAAATGTAAATTTGCGCAAAGTCAAGTCAAGTACTTAGGACATATAGTGGGACAAGGATGTAGAAGGCCTTCAGAGTTGAAGATAGAGGCTGTTAAGAACTTTCCAACTCCACATACCAAAACGGACATACGAGCATTTTTAGGTCTAGCGGGATATTATTCTCATTATATTCCCATGTTTTCTACTATTGCCGCGCCTCTAACAGATGCTTTAAAAGGAAAATGTCGAAAAGGAGTGGTGCCTTGGACGGAAGATTGTGAGAAAGCCTTTAAATCATTGAAGCAGGCTCTTGCAAGCAAACCAGTACTACATTCTCCTGACTATAACCGTCCATTCATATTACAGACAGATGCATCCGATAATGGGATAGGCGTAGTACTATCTCAAGTGACTGAAGAGGACCAAGAACATCCAATCGTCTATCTGAGTAGGAAATTCTCGAACGTGGAAAAGAACTACTGTGTTAGTGAAAAGGAGTGTGCTGCTATTATTTTTGGAATTCAGAGACTTAAATGCTATTTGGTTGGCCAGAGCTTCACTATTGTGACTGATCACAATCCTCTAACTTGGCTGAAAACCAATGCAAGCAAAAATTCTAGAATTTTGAGGTGGTCATTGGCACTCCAATCTTTTAATTTCAATATAATTCATCGTAAGGGTACGCAGCACAAAAATGCTGACGCGTTGAGTAGGATCCCTCCTCTTCTTGTCAAGTAGTGTACTGTCTGGCAAATATGAAATGGGTCTTTAAAAAGAAAAAAGTTTCCTGTACTTTTGCATTTATATATACATTTAATCTTTTATATAATTATCTTCATATATATATTTTTTGTGTCATTTACAGTATCTATGTATGTGTAGTAGTTTTTGTTTTGAGTCTATTTTCAGCTTTTCGCCTACGTCGAAAAGTTTCCAAGAGGGGAGGAGTCTGTACTGTCCTAAAATGGAGATAGATGGCGCTGTCCGCGCTCGACGAAAGAGACGTCGCGATATTGAGTTGGAGGAGAAAGAGTTTGGCTTGAGCATGTCGGGACGCGGAACAGAGCTGGCTTCAAAAATGTCTAAATCTTGTTTCTAAAATTAATTTTAAATGTTTCTGTTTTTTTGTTGTTGTTGTCTGTGAATAAATGTACTTAGTGTCAAAGTGTTTAGTTACTTGAAGCTAAGACATTACACAACAAACAAATGGTAAAAATTGTTAAATACTATACCCAATCTATCTATATTAATAAAAATGGATCTCGAAATGCGATGCTAAGCGCAAAACTAAAGACCGGGTCGACCAATTAGGCTAATTTTTTAAAAATATTTTCGTTAAGATACGAAGATGGTTCTTATGGAGAGAAAAAATGAAAAAAAAAAAACTGCGAGGAAAATAGTTAAACCGACACTTTTCTTACTTTCCCGCCTAAAATCTTCGTTTCCTTCACCCACACCAACCGAGTAAGATAGCAGGAAGTAATAAATTATGATTTGTTTAGAAAGAAATAAGCTAAGTCAGTGGGTTTTCATTTATAGATAACAGGATGTTTAATATGTTTATTCTAATTTAATATAAGGGAATTCTTGTTTAAATGAACAATTCTGAGAATCTAGAAAATGTCTGCGCATGTGCGATTCTCAGATGTTTAAAATTTCAGTTATATATTTTGATATTTCTATGTAAATTTTATTACCTGAAATATGATATAAAGGCGAATTTATAGAAATTATAGAGCTAGCATGTGAAATATAATTTGAAATTTAATTTTAAAGAGTAAAAAAAGATATATAAATCTCTTCAAAGATTCGATCACAAGATCAGCAAATAGCAGGTGATACGACCATAGCATTCGGTGCACCAGGTCACATTTATCTTGGATGGTTAGAGCACATAGGACTTTTGATATGATTATTCATTTGTAGTATGATTTAACTCTAGTCTAAATGCATACTAAGGATATAGAAAATCTCTGCGCATGTGCAAGCCTCATACGCTTAAAATTTGATTTATATTTTTTGATATTTCTAATTAAATTTTACTATCTGAAATATGAAATAAGGATGTATTTATAGAAATTGTAGAGCTATCGTGTGAAATAATAATTGTAAATAATAAAATAAAATATTTCTAAATTTATTTTTTTCTCTTCAAGTCTCGAAATGAGGATCGGCAAAAAACTGAAGTTTAGAAGAACGGCCTAGTCACTCAGTCCACCAGGCCCCATTCATCTTTGGAGATTAGAGAGCATAGGAATTTTAATTTGATTATTAAACTGTAATAACAGGGAATTCTTGTCTGAATGCGCAATTCTAAGAATAAAGAAAATCTTTGCGGATGTTTCCAATACACATACGTTTGAAATATCTTTTAGATTTTTTAAAAATTTCAAAGTACATTTTATTTCCTGAAATAGGAAATTAGGGAGAATTTATAGATATTGTAGAACTGGTATGTGATATAATAACTGAAAATGACAAAAAAAAAATGTAAAAAATATTTCTAAATCTATTTTTCGTTTTCAGGACTTGAAACCGACGATGAGGATTAAACTAATGATGCGACTATGTTATTCGGTCCACCATGCCATGCTTACCTTTGAAAGGCAGAGTGCATAGGACTTTTAATATGATTATTCAATTGTAATATGACTGAATTCTTGTCTAAATGCGGAAGTCTAAGAATACAGAACCTCTCTTCGCATTTGCATTCCTGAGACGCTTAGAATTTCAACTAGATTTTTAGATATTTCAAAATAAATTTTATTTCCTGAAATATAAAATTATTTCTAATACATAATAACTGTGGACTTTGCAAGTAAATTAATATTAGAATATGAAATAAAAAAAAACATAAATATTTTATTCTATTTTTAGCTTTCCAGACTCGAACTGTTGATCAGCTAAAAGCGTATGATTCCCCCAGGCTATTCTGTCCATCAGGTCAGAAGTGCCCTGAGTTTCTATGAGAATCCAAGACTTTTATAATAATTGTTAAATTCAAATGAGATGAAAATGTCTGGTAAATGCGCAATGCTAAGAATACGGACCCTCACTGCGCGTGTGATAGCTCCTGACGGTTAAAATTTTAGTTAGATTTTTAGATATTCATCTATAAATTTTATTTCCTGAAATATAGCATTATTTCGAATACATAGTAGCTGTAGAATCAGCTAGTAAATTAATAACTGTGTATGAAATAAAAAATATATTTTTAAATCTATTCTTCGCTCTACAGATTGGAACTTGAATCAGCAAAATTATTTTGAAACTACCCTATCATTCGGTCCAGAAAGTCACAATTATCTTGGGCTGCTTAGAGCGTCTAAGACTTTTAATGCTATTATTGAATTGAAATGAGATGGGAATTTTGTTTAATTCTCAATGCTGAGAATACCGTCACCCTGCGGATGTGAAATTTCCAGTCTTTAAAAGTTTCTATTCGATTTTTAATGTTAAATGTAAATTTTTATTTAATGAAAATTGAAATTTTATCAAATTCGAAATAACTGTGGAATTAGTACGTAAAATTATAATTGAACATGAAAAAAAAAGAATTTATAAATCTAAAACGAATTTTTCATTTCCCTGACTCGAATTGATGATCACTAAAAATCAGAGGAAACAACCCTGTCATTCTATTCATCAGTCCAGAATTACGTTGTGCTGCTTTGAGCGTCTAAAAATTTTAATATGACTATTGAAGTGAAATGAGAAAGAAATCACGTCTTAATGACCAATGCTAAAAATACGAACGTTAAAAGTGCAATATGGACACTTGCAAGCCCGGCAAATAATATTTTAGTTAGATATTTAAATACTTACATGTAAATTTTTTTCATAAAATATAAAATTATGTAGAATTCATAATAATTGTAGAACTAGCATATAGCATAATAATTGTATATTCATATACAATTATTGTGTTATCCATTCTTTCCACCAAGATACTCATTCCCTGTGAAATTAGAGCGTCCAAGACTCTTAATGCGAATATACAATTCAAACAAAATGAAAATTTTCTCGGAAACGCTCAATACTAAGAACACGGATAACTTCTGTGTATGTGCGAGATATCAGCACTTAATATTTCGATTAAATTTATAGAAGTTTTGATGGAAATATTTTATTTTATCAAATATGAAAGATAGTTCAATTTGTAAAATATGTAGAAGAATTCCTTAAAATGATTATGAGAATATATAAAAATAAAACAAATTTATAAAAACTATTCTTTTTTTGTAGACTCGAACTGGAGACCGGCAAATCACATTGGAGACCCCCGGTCACTAGATGCTCCAAGCCACGCAAATTTCAAGTGGCATTTGAGGCTAATATATTTAATACGATTTATGACTTTAAGTTTCAAATACAACGATAACCTCGTCTAAAAGCTCAATGTTTAGAATACGAATAATATCTGCGTTAGTGCAATATCTCGACGTTTAAAACTTAATTTCATTTTATAGATATTTTTCCGTAAAAATATTAACGCTATATTATGAAGTATGAAAATTAGACGAATTCTCAATAATTATAGAAATAGTATGGGAAATAATAATTGAAAAAATAAAAAAGGAAGAAAAAATTATAAAACTATTCGTTGTTTTCGAGACTCAAATTGAAAATAAAAAAGAAATCAGCGTAAAACACCTTGCAGTTTGAATCATTAGATTATTCATTCTTCGAGCGGTACAAGAGTCTAAGATTCTCTACACGATTAACCACTTCAAGTTTCAAATACGATGCAGATCTCTTCTAAAAGACATTTTTAATAGTGCGAATGATCTCTTCGAAAGTGCAAGATCTCGAGAATAAAAGTTTCAATTGTTCAATTTGTTTTTAGACATTTTGAGCTAAAAAAAATTATATATCAATTTTTTTAGAAATTCTTAGTAATTATGGAATTAGTAAGGAGAATAATAATAAAAATTATAGAAAGTAGAAAAATTTATAAAACTAATCTTTGGTTTCAAGACTTAAATTGAGCTACAGCAAATCGCTATGGAAAGCACCTCGTCGTTCCATCCACCAGGGCAAAAGCCCCTCGAGCACCACAGCAGTCTAAGACGATTATTAATAGAATTAATAACTTCAAGTTAAAAATCAGACGAATTTTAGTCGAATTTAGCTTTATTAACGTCCCGTCTTTTAAAACATTCATAGAGCTTACAAATACGACTGAAATATGGTCTAAAAGATAAATGTTGAGAATAAGAATGGTCTCTACGGATGTGCAAGATATCTACTCAAAATATTCCAATGAAATTCATAGATATAAAAATTAAATATTTCAAGCTTGATGAACGATGTGCGTCTGATACAAAAGCCTAATACTCTGGATTCTACGCACGTGAGAACGCAAATGAAACTGATGTCTAAAAATTGAATTAATTTTATAGCTATTCATTACAAGAAATTTTTTATATGATGAGTAACTTTTGGAATAATTCATAGTAATATGGCTGTACATTTTTCGTGGTCTAAATATTTCTAAGTCCCTATACCCACTTAATTATTCCAAGCTTGAAGTAGATGTGTCTCTGATCTAAAAGCCACGCTGCATAAGAGTTTGACGCCGGAAAATTGTATTAATAATGAAAAAAAAAAAAAAAACTCCCTTTTTTTATCGGTTCTAGGACTCAAACTGTGCACCTACCAAAGAAAGTAGGTCGCTGTTATTCTTTTCTTACCATACTTTCTTCAGGAGGCAAATTGGTTAAAATTTTTGTATACAATTAAATATTACGCTTGAAATATGATAAGTCTCTGCTCAAATAGCTCAATGCTATGAATAGAAATGATTTCTGCGCATGTGTAAAAACTATATGTCTAAAAATTGAATTAATTTTGTAGACATTCTTCGTAAAATTTCCTTTTATGATGGGCAACTTTTGGAATAAATGATTAAATTTTTATTGAAAATTTATTGTTACTTAAACTGTCCTTATCTTGAGGAATGATTCTTCATCTATAGTTATTGATTTTGATTTAAATCATTTGTCTCTATATACAGCCATGCAAACCTCTGCTAAAGTAACATAATGAAAAATATCTATATCCGCAATTTCCAAGAATAGTTTTCTGTATTCTAAACATCTTTTTCTTAAAATGTCTCCATTAGTTCTGCAGTATTTAACAAATTACTCTTAAAAATCCAACCCTTCATTTTTATCTGAATTACATTTCTTATAGAATGATTGTTTTTTATCTTCAGGCATTGAATCATATCAATAATATTTTACAGGATATCTCTCAATATATTTTTGATTGTTATCAATATTAAATAGATGAGAAAAATAAACTTTTGCTGTCCCTTTTAGTCCAAACAATTTTGTATATTTTCTATAAGAAATCAATGTAAAAATTGGTGATATCGATAAACTCTATTATAATCATCAACTTTAATGTATATGATTTTTTTCTTGTTGCATATTAAATACTGTAATTTTATTCTCAAAACGATACTTGGCTATATAGTGGAAATCAAATCGTTCAATAGATTAGAATGTACTCCATCAAATTGCCATTTAACATAATCATCTATATTAGTAAATTTAGTGTTTTCCTTTTATATCTTGATTTATAGCAATATTGAGTTTATGATCTCCTGTCTCTTGGTATTCTGATGATAATTAGGTGTGTGCCTAAAGTAAAAATCTTATTATTTAAATAAAAAAAATAGACTTTAAATAGCTATCAAAGGACTAGCTTAAACACACACACACCTCTTGATATGTTTTCCAACATCCGAAAACAAGTGTTTTTCTGTATAATTTAGTTTTTTACATGTTCCATACCATTTATTAAGTTCAGTAATTTTTAGTTAATAGCTTTTCTTACATCTACCAACATTTTCTTTAAAAACTTTTCATTTGATTAATCGTTTGCGTTTAAAACAACTATAGTTACATAATTGTGCTGGAGCACCGTTATGTGTCATATAACATTTAAGATCGTTACCTTCCCAATTCAAAAAAATTTATTTTTTCTACAACTACATTTATGTTCTTCCGTTTTCTTTTCTCTCTATATATTTCTTTTGGATCTTAGACATTTCCATAGTGTGTTCATAGACGGTGTGAGTTGTATATATTTCATGAGCGTTTTTATTTTTATGATTTTTAAAACTTTTTTTTTACCATTTAAACTTCGACGTTACGATTTTTTTATCATTAAAGTCATTAAGAAACACTTCATTTCATTTACAATTTACTCTTTTTTAAAACATCCAGTGCATTTTAAGAGACATTTACGCTGATAATTTCTTCTATAACTAACTTAATAGCAATCACAATAATTATTTTTTTCATAAAGCATTGTAATAGTTGTAATGTCATCAAAGGTATTTATATCTATGTGCATGTAAAAAGGTATTGATTTATAAGCACAACTATGAATTATTTTATTAAAATCTTCTCTATAAAATATATTAATTTGAATATCAAAGAATCCTTTAAATTATTTACCACGTTCGAAATTAAAAACAACTACATTAATACCACGTCTCAGGTAGTTTAACGGCTAACGTTTTTTGCAATAATCTACCTTGCTCATAATGTATTATATCATTTTAATTAATATTTTACAATCTAATTTTCCAAATAAATGACCGAGTTGCTGAGCACTTAAAGCTGTTTACATTAATCTAGTTTATTAAGTATTATCATTTTTAATCTGACATATACTTCTTTTATCTGCTATATCTTATTCATTTAGATGAATTTTATTTTGAGTTCCCCCCATTAGGCAATCCAATCACTGTAAAATAAATTTTACACTCAATAATATCCATTTATTTGTATTCTATTTCACGTGTCAATGCTAGTTGATATAATTTTAAAAATTTCCCTATACGTTTTATATTTTTTTAATAAATTTTTGATGCATTTTAACAACCTCTTAATATTGTTTATATTTAATACTAGCCGCCTTTGGCGACTAGTCGGTTCGCCAGTATTAATGCTCGCTAAAATTTTCATATAATATTTTATGTAGCTGTGTCTCATAACAGGTTTTTCACCAAAATATTTTTAAACCAAACAAACTTTGATAATCATATAATTCATTTATAGTATTATTTAGTATTATTTTCTTCAGATGTTCTGTTCATTGTGCTACTCATCTCTCTCTTTCTCTCCGAGCAATGATTGTCTCGGAATTGATATTTTACTTAAATGGTGGAGGGAAAGGTCTAAAATTCTACGTTTTTATAGAATAATGAGGTTCAAATTTTCATAAATGTAAACACACTAAACAAATAAAGACACAATTGGTTTTCAAGAGATGCGAAAGTTTAAAATCAGCTTGGAAATGCCGTGCACAGAGGAAATAATGATGACACACACACACTCACTTTCTTTTTCTTTTTTTTCTTCACTACTTTTCTTTCTACAAAACCTTTTTTCTCTTTGTTATTCTTTTTTTTCTTCCCTGCCCAGACTTTATTTTGAGCAGGCATAAATTAAATATCCATACAGACCAATAATAAAAGCAACTATTTTCTTTCCTTTTTAAAAGTCCTAGATACTCCAATCCTCATAGGTAAATGTAGCTTAATGGTCAGAATCACATGATAGTAACCTCCGATTTTTGCCGATCCCGTGTTCGAATCTTGAAGGAGACGAATAGATTTAGATATGTAATTTTACTTTTTTGAATGCCTTTTTAATTATTTTATCTCATTCTATCGTTACAATTTCTATAAATTCACCCTCATTTCATATTTCAGGAAATAAAATTTATTCAGAAATATCAAAATATATAACTGAAATTTAAAGCGTCTGAGGATTGCACATGCGCAGACATTTTCTATATTCTCAGAATTGTTCCTTTGAACAAGAATTCCCTTATATTACATTAGAATAAACATAGTTAAAGTACCTAGATACTCGAATCTTCAAAGGTAAATGTAGCTTAATGGTCAGAATCACATGATAGTAACCTCCGATTTTTGCCGATCCCGTGTTCGAATCTTGAAGGAGACGAATAGATTTAGATATGTAATTTTACTTTTTTGAATGCCTTTTTCAATCATTTTACCTCACTCTATCGTTACAGTTTCTATAAATTCACCCTCATTTCATATTTCAGGAAATAAAATTTATTCAGAAATATCAAAGTTTATAACTGAAATTTTAAGCATCTGAGGATTGCACATGCGCAGACATTTTCTATATTCCCAGAATTGTTCCTTTAAA
>JAOUZG010014410.1:109305-130493 GCA_026289955.1 Argiope argentata | reverse complement strand
GGAAATGTGGCTTGGTGGTCAGAATGACATGATAGTATCCTCCGATTTTTGCCGATCCCTTGTTTGAATCTTGAAGGAGACGAATAGATTTAGATATGTTTTTTTACATTTTTGAATGCCACTTCTAAATATTTTTTCCCATCCTAGCTCTTCAATTTCCTTAAATTAACTCTCATTTTATATTTCAGGAAATAAAATTTACTTAAAAATATCAAAAATTATAACTGAAATTTAAACTTTTATTATCCATTTTCATTACTGTTCTTTTTTAAATAATAATCAAATTCCTTTACAAAATGGCACTTTATGTCAAAGCGGAGGCACAAAACCGGATTACAGCAAAGTCCAAATAAATAAATAAATTCGGATCTACTTTCTAAAGGCCTTATCACACGGCGAAATTCCGTCAGCACTTTCGTCGGCAGACGACGACGAAAGTGACGTCACTTGAGGATTTGCTAGCTGGGAAACCTAAAAACTTAGGTTTACGTTATGGTGTATTTATCGCTCTTTATTCTTTTCTCCTACTAAGTGAATATCAGAAATTTTCTCATTTCATACTTTGTCAGACTTTAGTCAAGACGTTGCTTAAATTTATAATTAAATCCTGGATAATTTCTTAAAGTGATCCCATTAGCTTTCAATGAATATAAAAGCCCATGGTAGCAATAATAGTTGTAATTTTTTTAAAAATTCAAACTATCTTGGAATTTGTAGATATGTAAATTACGAAGCCAATGCAATAAAATTCCATTGTTTTAATAAATTGCAATTCTATTGATGCATTATTGAATTTATTGGAATTGAATAACTTCTGGTTCAAATTTAATTTTTTGAGTGCTTAATACAATGAATATAATAAGGATTGTAAAATGAGACAAGTTGTGCATTTATCGAATTTAAAAGTACTTTTCTAGCCATTTTTTCTTTTGAATGTCTTTTTCATTTCTAATAGTATCAATCTTATTGTCAGTTATTGTAAATATTTATCGTACCATTCAACTAATTGTAATGTCTTCATCAAAATTAATAACAATGAAATCTGAAAAATAATAAAACTTTTTAATTATTCTTATTAACAGTTTTGTAATTATTTTTGTAGTAATAATGACTAGTTAGTAGTAGTTTTTGTAGTAATAATGGCAATTGTTTCTAATTTATCAAAATTAGTAACAATAAATTCTGTAAAATAATGAAACTTTTTAATTTTTCTTAGTAACAGTTTTGTAATCATTTTTGTAGTAATAATGACAAGCAAAAAAATAAAAAAAATGCTGCTTTTGTGTTTGTATTTTATAAATTTATCTTATCAATATTAAATTTAAAACAAAAATATATTGAAAAGAAAAATGATTTGTGGTTGTGCATTCAATTAAGCTTAAAAGGTGCATACCATCATCGATAGTGCTGAAATTTTAAAATCATTTTTAAGTACCTTAAAAGTGCTTATTTTTCTAGAAAAGTGCAGATAAAACAAAAGTTGATAAATAAAACAGAAGAGGGGTACCAATACATTTAAAATAAAATTAAATAACTTTTGAAATCTAATGATTTTTGTCTATATGAAAATTGATATTTGTTGGATCCATCTTGATAAATTTTAGGTTTTGTGTACATAAAAATAAAAACTACTGTGTCTAGATGTGCAGTACAAATAATTAAAGTTAGGAATTTGAAATATGGCAAGAAATTGATTCTAGGACATAAAAAATTCACTAAGAACATATTTTTTTGAATTTTAATTAAAAATAAAAACAATATTTAAAAACAATACCACCATATCATTGATTAAGAAGTATTTTTTACTCTTTTAAATTTGATTGAATGTTTTTTCCCTCCTATTTATTTATTTAAATTAATTTTTGAGAAAGTATATTTAACTCAATTTGTATTTATCATTCTTTTAATTAATTTTTATTTTCCGAAACAAGTTCAAAATTATAAAACAATTGATTGAATAAAATTCTTCACTCAATAAATAAATTCTAAGGCATTGCACTATTTAGACTCGCTCAATTCTAAAATTGCTTTTTAAGAAAATCTGTTAAATGTTTTGTTTTCCTTTTATTTGCAACTACAGAGCTTTTTTTTTAAAAAAAAAAATCTTTGTGGATTTATTACCAGTATTTGTGATAAATAGGAATCATTAAATAATTTTCATTCAATAATAATAATCAAAAACTAATTTTCCAAAATATGTTATTGCATTTTCCTTAGTTTTTTTCAAAGCTAAAGTATTAAAACTTCATTTATCTTTACATAGATATTAAAAAACAGGTTTGTCGTAAAATTTCAAATTGCCAAGCATTTAAATAAAATAATAACCTCCACATTACATCAGGAATGAGAAGCAATTAAACGCTTGTTTTTTAATCTGACCATTTCCAAATGTGTGGTTATTCTATGCATTCCTCTCAATGCAAATGTATAATCAGAAATATGATTCTAAATTAACTGTTAATTTGTTAAATTTAAAAGAAAAAATGTGGAAAAAGAAACCTGAATTTTATTGTCTATCATACAAAAGGTGATTTAGTTTTTTTTGTGCTAATGATAAAAGTATGATCATTTTTATATTTTTGTCAAAACCAAATATGTTTTATATTTCTGCAACATTGTAGGAACATCTAAGTATTAAAATCACTATTATATTTTTCACTCTAACATTGGAGTTAAAAATTTTTTTAATTTTATAGAAGCTGTTTACAAACTATTTAAGGAATTACTCTAATCAAAAGATTATACTATTATTTGAATAAATAGACTGAATATGGTCAAATATATTTCACAAAAAGAAACAATTCCCATCAGCATTAATATTTTTTATTTACTTAAATGAAAATTCCATCACAAGTTCGAAGATTCTTCTAGAGAAGTATTTCCCATACGGTGGTATCAGTTTTTTTTTTTTAAAATGGCGGCAATAAGTTGCCCCACAAAATGGGGAAAAGATACCGAAGTTTCACTTCGCTTTTTTCATTCCGTCGAAACTACTTTTTGGGGTTTAGTCGCCAAACGACGCTATTCTTGGCACACTACGTCACTGCCAAAGTTTCCCATGATTGGTTGAATTTCGTTTGCAAACGATATTTCCATCACTATCGTGGACATTTTCAAGCCGGTTAAAAAAAGTTGACGATGACGGAAAACTTACTTGACCGGTTGCCAGCGCGCACAAATCGACAACTATCGGGGAAAGTGCTGACGGTATTTCGCCATGTGTTAGGGCCTTAAAGCGGATGTAAAAGAACCACTTCACATCTAGCAGAGATCTATTTGCTAAAGCGGATGTAAAATAACCACTTCACATCTAGCATATCCAGACATCATAACACTCGCAAGGAAGAAACGAATGGGTAACCGACGGCGGTGAGCCATCGCTCCCTTTGTTTACTATTTGGCGATAACCCTAGGCGACTATCCACGATAAAGTAAGTACCCCCAAATATGGTAAATAATCAATGATAAATAAATACATAAGTCTATGCAATTAATTCAGAAACACTTTTTAGATAATGAAAAAACACTTATCAAACAAATTTACTTTTAACCTTAAATAGCACTATTTTAAAAACAATTTTAAGTAAACGAAGAAATTTATAACAAATACCAAATAAATTTTCTTCAAGAGATTAAATATGGAAGAGAGTTTTAGAGTTCTCTTCAAAATGAAGGAGTTGCCTTCCTCTCTTAACAAAGAAATGAATATTAATGAAATGGCGCGCTCAATAACAAAATGACAGTCACGTGATGTTGACGTCATAGGTCAACTCCGTCACTTTTGATCAACTTCCTACCCAGAGTAAATCTCATATGTGCATTAATTAGTCACAGATCACTATTTCGCAATAAATGTTGGCATCAGACTACATGAAAGTTCCTTTTCTGAGTTTTTGAAAGTGATCTGCTGTGCGGGAGACAGTGAAATAAGCTTGCACATTCATTCTATTAGTCATTCCACTACAATCCTTAACTTACGTATCACAAGCAGTTTGAAGTTTTATATCAAAAAGCTTATATTTGTCGTAAGTTTTAAGTGTTTTTCTTATCATTTAAACGTATTTATCAAAAGTGACACCCTATTAAAACGTAATTTCACCGTTATTAATTTTATTAAAGATGCATAATATTATTCATTATTGTAATTTCAAGGTATCTGTGATTCTAAAGATTTTAATTTTTTTTAAAAAGACTGTGAAAAATTGAATCGGTTTTTCTTGTGTAGAAAAATGTTCGATGTTTTAAAGTATATTAAAACTTCCGGCAAAATCCTCTGTATATCCCGGAAAAATCAAAGCATTTTCCTAAGTAAACAAGTGCAAGCCGTAAAAAAAAAATTCTTTTAAGGCAAGGGTTTTTTTATACGTAATTCGACCACATCAACTTTTCATTTAATAAAATACCTGTATTAATTAAGTTCTTAAATAAATTATGGAACTGTTATATATTTTTTACTTATTTTAGAAATTTTTTTTATCATTGGTTATATGTTATTTAAAATGCATTAAAAATGTCTTTTTTCATTAAAATGACGAAATTCTATTCTATTTTAGAGCTTAAAAATGAGTTTACAGTGGACATTAGTGGCAGGATTTTTGTATTGTGAAATAGCTGTTATAATTATACTGATGCTGCCTTTCATATCTGCCACCATGTAAGTATTTATCATGTGTAGTTTCAAAGTATGTGTAATATTCATTTGTTTATTTTGTATATTAGTTTGCTTTTTTGCAATTCTGATAAGGATAATCAACTAAATAGCACCACAGTGTTATTTAGTACTCTAAATGTTAAAAAAAATATAAGAATACTGCTGTAGTGTTGGGAGGCATTTAAAACAATATCTGCAAATGAAAAATTTTTTTTATGTAATCTGTATTTTACTATTTGCAGGTTAATATGGGTAAATTTTGTTATGAGTTGCATTCTTTTTCCAAAATCTACTCTTAATTATATAATCTAATATGTTTTAAAGAAGAACCCTTTTGTGTAATAGAATTAATTCATTTTGCAATGTATTATCTTGTATATATTACCAACCATTTTAACAAATTTTTATATCTATTATTAAAAATATTTAACATTGTTTCAATCAAATCTGAAATGATAAATTTCTGAAGATCTATGCTTTGTGGGAAGGTAACCTATAATTAGAATTTGTGGTGATTAATCTTATAATTTTGCTGCAATTTTCGCTTCTCATCTTTTTCTTATTATTTCAAATAATATATTTTTTTAAAAATCATTTTGAATACTAGTGTTGAATTTTTCTAGAATATGAATTGAAATAAAAAGAATTATTAGTTTGTGTCAAATTCTATAAATTCTTCATTCTATGAAATTAATCAAAATTGTGCATATTTCAAAATGAACCTTTTTAAAATATTCTTTCTAGTTTTACTTTTTTTTAACATTAGGATTATTTAAGAGGTGGGAAATTATTTTAGCTATTTTTATTCTATTTAAAATATTTGGCTTTACTTACGTTATCTGGAATTAAGTTAATATTTCCAAAAGACAGATTCCAGATTTATTTAATAAATTTTATTTCGGAAACATCTGTTATTCACCTAATAAAATTATTGAAAAGGAGGAGGGAAACCAAGTTTTTAAATTAAAACTATAAAGTTAGTTATCCTTAAAAAGAAAATATTTTAAAGTTCTTTAAAAAAATACATAATTTAAAATATATAGTTTTAAGCTTTATTATTCAGGGATGCATCTTTAGGTTAAACATAATGTAATCAAGCATGTACAATTTTTTCTCTTACCTTGTTGCAGGTGGCAAAAGCTGTTCAAATCAAAATTTATGAAAAGTCTGGCTGCATATTCGAACTTTTACTTCTCAGCATTTTTTGTAATATTACTGTTGCTGTTTTTAGGTACGTATTTTATGTATCTAATTTTTTTTATTTGATTATTCTATTTACTATTTAAAAGTCTTAAGAAGGTTATTCAAGACAATATTAAAATAAAAATTGTTACCTTTTATCTTCATGATTAAAAAAAAAAAATCTTAAATGCATAAAATAAAAGAATCAAAACTTTAAATGAGAATAGAATATGCAAAGGTAATTTCTTGTGTTTAAAAATAAAAAAACCTTTTTAGAGAAACTAATTTATTAAGTAATTGGTTTGGGATCAATTTTCTAAAATACATAAATGAAATCATCTTTACTTATAATAAAGCACAATGTGTGTGTGTCTGTTGGCGGTGTACAGGCCAGACCGTTTGACTTACAGCTACCAAATTTGGTACATGTATACCTTGGGGGCCGGGAATGTGCACCTCGGAGCCCTTTTTTTGAATTTTTAATTAAAAAAATAAGCCAAATTTTAACGTTTTTCACTATAATTTCCGAAAATATTACAGCACAAAATTGATTTTTGCATCATATTAAAGCACAAAAAATTAGCTTTTCAATGATACTAATATTTTGACCTATAAGTTAAAACTCTATTTTTAATGAATGTTTAAACATTTAATTTAATCGGGTTTTTTTCAACAATAAAATAAAAATAAACAAAATAAAAATAAAATTTTATCTTCGTGAGGATATAAAAAAAATCAGTTTTTAATAAAATGTTACCATCATATTTTCAGAAGTTCTGATTTAAAAAAGTTGATTACGACCAAAAATAAAACAAAAATATAATTTATATCACGTGATTATATAAAATGAAATAAATAGGAAATGCGATATTTTTAAAACAATAAATGCAAGAGAAAATTTTTCTTGATCGTTTGCAATATCAAAATTAACAATTCAATTAAAGAATTGAAATAAATAAAAACACAAAATAAAAATATATTACAGAAGTGCGACAGTTAAAACTAAAAAAGAATTTTTAAAAAAGTACCAAACGATAATCTTTTGAGAGCGATATTAATTATTTAAAAGTAAGAAATTTTAATCGAGCGTGAAGATGACGTCATTTCAAAGAAACGACGAACTAAAAGTAATTGATATTAAGTAGAAGTAAAATATTTTTGCATTCGCGTTTTTTTTTTTGAATTTTTAAAACACTAAGACATGTTTTAAATAGTTACTTTTACTCATGTAAAGAAATATATTGCGCAAATCAAAGAATTCGCCTTCGTGATTGTCACTTATCTCCGCATTTTAATGAATCATGCAAAATAAAAACGCACCTGCTTTCAATGAAACATACGTAATATTAAAGCTATACTGGTAAAAGCAGGTCAGCAAACGCATCTTTCAAACAAGCATACGCAATAATTACCAATGCAAAATTTGTAAAAGCTTATAAACACATTTTTTACCCGCATATTTTGGAGACATCAAAACTTCCTAACCAAAGCAATATCATGTTCTCACATGAGAACAAATAAATCAGCTTTCATTCCAAATTAAACATATAAAAATGTCATTTTCGGCACGTGTCTGCATAAAATGAAACAAATATGAAACATGATATTTGTGGAAAATAAATGGATGAAAACATTTTCTATAATATTTTACTATACATATATTACTAATCCAATTAAACAATTTTATTTAAGGCAAATATGGCTTAACATCTAAAAGTCATCATCTGTAATAGGAGTCCAACATATAATTTCTTAATTTTTTGGGGGGGAGGGACATAAATCTCTTACCAAATGGTCTAAGTGAAATATATAATTAGTAGATTGAGGGGGAAAATGCTGATGAATTACGACTTTAAAATTTTTAAATATATCATCAGCTCTGTGAATCATGTTTAACAAAATATTCTAGAGACAATAAGTCCTTAAAATAAAAAAGTGGCACTCCTATGAACTAAATCGATCATCAAAGCTGATCGAAAGCTATGAAAATTTCAATATAACTATTCGATAAAAACTGGCGATTTTAGATCACTTTATCAAGATCTCAAAGAAGCCAATCAGGGTTACTCTAGAATAATTGGTCTAGACTATGAAAATGATGATTGTTCTAAACTTGCAATATTCAAAACTGAATAAATCAGCCAGATTTGGTCGCAGAAGATAGAAATGTTTATTTATTTATTTAGAAGTTGAAATATTAAGAATATTTTACAAAATATGAATCTATAAGACAAAAGGAATTTAAACCATATTTTTTGAAATATATTTATATACCAAAAAAATAAATAAAATGTTATTATTGAGAGCATTTATATACATCTAAAAATAAAATTAAAAACTTCATGTTTCAATTAACCTGTGAAATGTTTGCTGAATTATTTCTTGAGATATTTATTATCAATTATAAAAAAATATTAAACAGTTTCAATTTCTGCAGGGAACATTCAACTTAAATGTAGGACTACTCTGCTTGCAGCTCTTAGTTTTATTTAAAGGCATACTTGGATTGAGTAAAGAAGTCTTTATATTAATTGAATTTTCATCATTTCCATTTTAAATTAAAACTGAATTTTACGAGCCCTGATAGAAAATCAGAGAGAAATGCGGAGTTCAAAGATCAGGACTGCTACATAATAATATAAATGAATTATATGACTATCGAAATTTGAAGCTTAAAAATATTTTGCTGAAAAACTTTTTATGAGACCAAGTTATATAAAATTGATTGAATCCTTTAATCGACATTAATATTGGTGAACCGACTGGTCGCCAAAGGCGGCTAGTTTTTAATAAAATAATGTCAATATTTTTAATATTGTAAGTGCAAATAGTAAATAATTCAAAACCATCATTACAATTTTGAATCTCCTGGGCTAAAGAACGGTGTTATTTTGTCAAAATGGCAGCTAAAAATTTAAATGTCTCTTGCTCGATACAAATACATATTTAATAATAAAATTAATTAGGGGCTTAGTCTTGTATTTATATAAATCATGAAAAAAATATATCTTGGAATTGAATAAGTTGGTACCTTTTAAAAACAGGATTTTATCAGTAAATTTTGTCAATTCCAATGATTTACTTCATAAATTTATGATTGCATTATTAATTTTTTTTATTTTGTTATTCTGTGTATTTAGCACAGAAATACTCTAATATACCCATTAGTTAAATTTATATAATAAAACAGTTATAAATATGCTTCATTTTAGCTTTGAGTAAATAAATTATATATATATATTTAGGTAATATTAAATAAACATTTATTTTTGACAAATTCATCAATTTTGGTTTCATCAGTATGTTCTAAAATGACTTTTTATAGATAAAACACAAATAAATCAGCTCAAGTTGTCCTAATAATAAACTGAAATATTTTTATCTAAGTTTTAATATTTAAACTCCAATTGCTAGCCATCTAGAAAGCCTTAATATTTTTACTTTTAATATATTTAAAAATTTTATGCCGAATAATTACAGATTCTATCAGACAAATGCAAAAATACTCTTCTGCAAGGGACCAAGAAGTAGATCATGGCCACTTGGATGCTGAACTTCAACAAAGTATGAAAATGTTTAGAGCTCAGAGGAATTGCTACATTGCTGGTTTTGCTCTTTTTCTAGCTCCGTAAGATATTTTTAATTCTTTTTCTTAAATGTTGAAAGATTTTATTATCATTCAAAGCAGTCAAAACATAAAATATATCATTTGTATGTTGCAAAACTTTTGTTTTCATTACTTTTAAATCTTATAGACAATATAGTTAGTGGGCATCAGGATAACTGAGAAGTAATATTTCATGACAGCACTTACAGCGAGTAACTATTGTTGTAGATTTAAGCAGGAATGCCCTCCCTTCTATTCCCCCATCTCTTGCTTTGGAATATTAAAATAAAAGATATAAACTAATAGTAATAAAGGTTATAAATAATTGTTTACAAGTTGGCATATGTAATTCCGACCATTTTTTATAAAAATACATTAAATTATTTTGCTTTTATCTCTTATATGTATGACAAAAATTTAATTTTTTATATTAATTTGTATATAAAAAATAATCGAAAAATCTGTTTAATTGTGATTAATTTGAACTTTTATTTTAGACCTAAACTTATAAAAAATTTTATTTAATGAACCTTTGTATTCTTTACTTTTCAGATTTAGAAGCTAAGTAACTCAAAGAATTTTTATTAACAGTGATGCTGTTTTTTGATATCAAATTGTAAACTTCATATATATCAGATTGGCAGATATCATTTCAAGTACTTATTACGTTGATTGCCTAGAAAATTAACATAGTTGTTTTATTACCAGGAATATTTATCGAATTGTATTAAATTATTATTCCTTTATCTTGTTTATTTTAATTCCTATAAATTTGTGTGTTTGCACAAAGTTGATTTTTATACCATTTAAAAATCTTTTTAATGATATGAGTTGTATTAATCAAGGCTTCATTGAAGTACCATTATATAAAATATACGTTTGAAAAAAATTAGAAACTATTTACTATATAAAACTAAATTTATTCCAAAAGTGCACCTAGGGAATTTGCATTTGATCTGCAAGGCAGTTAAATGTTGGGGTATATAGAATATGTATCTTTTGCATTTTTCTGAAAAATCTAAAAATATTTCAAAACAAGATAACGTACACACAAATTATAAAAGGAATATAAACTCAAGTTATAGGTATAAAAGAAATTTCTCCATTTCCCTCCCTTCCCCCTAAATCTAACTACCAATGGTGGAAAATGCAACTTTTAATCTAGTTGTACAATTCTTTAAAACCGTTTACAAAAGTTGATTTCGTTTGAGAACATTATGGGGAAAGAGAAAATATTAGAGCTAGAGATCATAGGGAAAGTCAGCCAAATACAATAATGCAACTTTTTTCTTACTTTTAGAAAGATCTTGTCTAGTATTTATTTCATAACTTTTATTAAATCATGGAATTCCTGGATTAAAATTTGTTATTTGTGCCAAATGTTAGTATATTTTTGTCACTTGTAAAAGAAAAGGAGAAACATACTATATGATTGATGTTTATATTAATAAAGACTTGGATAATATATAATCACATTTAACCATAGATCCAACTTTATTCTCAGATCACCAGTGTTGGTGATATCACTTAACTTTTTTAACAGATAAACCTTGAGGAACCATCCTTCTATTGTAAGAATTGGCAATTTATGCTTCTGAATTAATAAATTAGTAAAAAAGGATTAAATATTCATCTGGACTTTTAAAAAATATTTGTATGGGTATTTATAAAATTTTATTTTGCATATTTATGAAATGTTAAGCAAGAAAGTTGGAATTCACACTATTTCAAAAGTAAGACTATAGAGTATAATATTTTTATATATATTACCCTAAAAAAATTAGTAAGAAAATTTATATATATAAATTTTCTTATTAATTTTTTTAGGGTAATTCGTCGCCTTGTATCACTTTTATCTACACAAGCAGAATTGATTGCAAGGGAAATTGCTTCTTTGAAACAAGCCCAAAATGCTACTGAAACTGCTAAAAAGCTTATGCAAGAAAAAGAGCAGGTATTTATTAATATTATATACATTTATCTAAATAAGAATTTTTTTTAATCTTTCCAAATTTGCTACGCTTTAGATATCTTTTAGTGTCTCACCTAATTCAAAATTCAGTGTATATTAATAGCATTTTATATGAACCGGTTATTTTTTAAAATCTTTAATAAATTGCTAGATATAACTCAAAAGTTAAAATGGGAGTTTGCTCTGTCTAACAAGTCAATGAGATTAGTTTCCTTTCAATGCTTGCTCTTTTCACCATGTCCTGATTACAATGTGTTAATTACTTTCAAACTATTTTGCATAAATGAAAGGATTGCATTGTTTGTAGTACTGTTTTCAGAAATTTAGTTGCATTTACAAATATTCTTGAATTTAATTATTATAAATATTTAAAAAAAATTACATTTTGTAATCCTGAAAATGTACTTTTAAGTATTAAAATATTTATTTTTATATAGAAAGATCAACAAGAAAATAAAGATAATGTACATAATGAAGAGTTTGAAAGCAAAATAAAGACTCTGAAAGCTCAATTGCAAGAAAAAGAAACTGGTAAGATTTAAATAAGAGTAAATTCTTTATCTGTTGTTTCAAATTATCAGTTTAAAAAGCTTTAAACTTTTTCCTTTCTGAGATTGTTTAGAATATTTGCATTAAGAATCCTAACTGTGTAATGCTTAGAATAGAGAAATATTTACAAGACTGCTTTCTTAATATTTCATCAAACATTTAAGAAATATACTTTTCCTTTTTTTAAATATCTGTTTACTTTTGTTAGAGTTCTCAAAGGTAAAAAAAGATCTAGAAAGTCTCCGTAGTCAAGCTGAAGGAACAAATAGGGAGTATGATCGGTTACTCGAAGAACATCGCAAACTACAGGTAAAAACTTATTTCAGAATTTTTTATTGAATCATTTTTTCTCCAAAGTATGTTCAAGATGCTTTTTAAGAAATTTTGATCATATAAAATACTTAATCATTTTTATTTGGATTTTTTAGGTTTTTTAAAGATGTCTTTATTTTTTTTTAATGAGTTATATATAAAATGTTATATTAACACTACAAAAATTTGGGGCTATTTGCTGTTTTAATACATTAAATATATATCTATAAACATTAACATTCTTTTTCACTGGTCTTTTATATAATTGTGTAAAAAAATAGTCTTTAATTTATTTCATTTCCCAAGTGTTATGTATATGTTAGATAACTGTTTTTTATTGTTTTTAAAATAGTTTTTTATTCCTTATGTCTGAAAATATTCTTTTAACTTTTTTAAAGGAGAAAAATAAAATTTAATATTTTGTGCTTAAAATGAATGTATTCATACCTTAAAATATTCTTTGTCAAAAAAAGTGGAAAGCTTCTATTGCAAATTTATTTTAGTATCTTATAAAAAAAAAATCATTGCCAAATAGTTTATTGTGTATCATTAAACATTATTATATTAAACATAAGCAAATGTAAATAACATTTTCATGGACAAATATAAACTCAATGTCAAATCACATCCGATTTAAACATTTAAAAATAAAAGTAAGTTTGCTAGTTATTTTATCTAACAATTATATTCTTGAAATCTGTTTCATGTATTCTGATAAAGTGAAAAAATACTTTTTGTTGCCTCTTTATAGGAACAAGTTGAGAAAGGACAAGGTGAAAAGAAAACTGATTAAGGGCATGTATTTTTCTGAGATTATTGCTTGATATAATATTCTATTTATATTCTGAAGACGACCTTTCAGATTAGCACTTGGAACTTTGAGCTCTGTGTTTTCAGAAATCTGTGAATTTTTGATATTGTTTCCACTCTTATTAAATAAGCCGTAAAGAGAGTACTTAACATTTTTTATTGTGGTTTGATTTGTGTTGTGATTATTATTATATACTGTAAAGAACTGATATTTTATCAAATATAATTCTTGAATCATTTGTATTCCATTTTGGGAAAATTCATACATGCTGTTATAGTATAATTTTGATAAATGTTTTGATTTAAAAAAAATTGCACTTGGTATATTTTATTTGCAATATTATATAACAATTACTCATTGATTATTACTTATATGTTTATTGCTTCAGAATCATGTTTTCTTTACTGCGTCAAGAATTTTAGTAATATGTTACTTCTTATACCATTTATTTTTCAAAAATTTTTTTTAATGCAGTAAATTCTAAAATTTTACTGTTTTGAATATGTCAAAATTATTTCTTAAAAATTTTGTGAGAACTATTGATCTGTTTGTGAATTATTTTAGGAATCAAATATCCAGTTGCAAATTTTTAACTTTAATGTACTATTTATAAATTTTGAACTGGCAATTTGTTACTAATGCTTAACATTAATGCTATTCATTATCTATTATTACTACTTGAAGATCAATAAATGATTAATAGATATTTCTTAATTCAAAAATTTTCAACATTTCATTTTCTTGAAACTGTTTTAACTTGTAAGCACAAAAGAATATTTTAAAATTACCAAATCCGATATGTTCATATATATAAGTTCATAATATTTAAATTTTTTATTTAAATATCAAAGATTTAAAATACCTTTTATGTCATTCTTGCTTTTCTCTACGTTTTGTGCTCTAATAAAGTGTGATTTATTGCTTTGTAGAATTTTTATTTACTAATGTAATAAATTTATATTCTCTAGAATGTGTCTCAATTTTTTTTTTTTACTTTTTAAATCCACAATTGAATGATTAAAATTACTTTAAGGAAATTCTTAAATGAATTTATATGTAAATTTCAGTTTAACAAAATAGATTGTGATCCATATCAAATAAGCTTTTAAAATTTGTTATCTAGAATTCTTAAACATTCTGTGGCCTTCTTATTTCTTCGTTATTATATGATGAATTTCATTAATTTTGAGCAACCTTATAAACTGAAATCAAGATTGATCCTAAGAGAAGGAAGAAATTTTAAAATTGAAATAGAATGTGAACTTATATTTTGAACAATAACAGTTTGAGTTTTAAAAAATAAACAGAATATTAAATATGTAATTAAAATTTTACAAGCCTATCTTGTCAAAGAAAATTGAGTTATACATATAAAAACATCATTTCAATTTACTACTAATGGAAATACTAAGTATTTTATTAACTACAATGAAAATAATTTATTTAAAAAATGAATCACTTTAATAGCTTCTGTAATACTTGTATATAAAGGCTTTCATACTAAATAAATTTCTTTAATGTTGTACTATGATTAGTAATAGTAATGAGGATTTAATCATCAAATGAGAAAAATTCTTATTGCTGTTTAATCACAAAGTAAAAGCTCATTCTCCAAGATATTTTGTTTTGTAATATAATATAGTGAAGATATTTCAACTTTATCACTGGGGAGAAATATTTTTCCAAAATAAATTAGTTTCAAAATTTCTGGTTTAAGACTATACCAAATTTTATTAATCTAACTTGATGTATTTTTGAAGCGGTCATTTTTTTTTCCTTCTTATTGATGGATTTAACCCAAAATTAGACAAGTCTAGAATATTTTTTCATCGCATATTCAAATTGATTCATCTAAAATGCTGTTTTTTCCCCCTTCAAATTATTACTTATGAGCACACATTTGATGTAGGTGTACAATTCTTCGATGGAATATGGTAAACAATTTTATTATAATTAGATAGTTTTTGAGTCGCAACAAGTAGACTATGCTACTGGGAAATGACAACTATTAACTCATGCTTCTATGAAATGCTGTATTAACAATAGATATGAGGTGGGATAAAAATGTCTTGAAGGCATCCACACTATAGAAGAGATTATGAAATCTCTGCTTATCATGGTACTGTCTATGATGGAACATATTTGGATTCCATTTGAAATTATCTCTTCAAAGAAATATGGTCCAATAATAAAAGTAGTTTTAAAACCATACCATATTGTCACTTTTTCAGGATGCAAGGATAAAGTGAGGATTTTCCTCAGTCCAAATTCAACAGTTATGGGTGTTAACTTGTCTATTCAAGCAAAAGAGGACCTAATTAATTATAGAATTTTCCATGGTGAAGTTATGTCAACTACCATGCAAGCAAGAAACTGAAGTGCAAAATATTTATGAACCCCTAAGTTCCCAAATTGCAAGAGAAGAAACTAATGTTCAAGCAGAATCTGCCTTTTCATCCCCCCCCCCCAAAAAAAATGGTAATAGCATGTGATGCAATGTAAATTATGTTTCACATTTTCAATATATTTAAATAAGTGCCATTTGCGTTACAGTGTCATCTAATGGAGAATTTTTGAACTAAAAATTACTCAAATGGTTGTGCATTATTTGAATAATCCATAGTTCGAATTTTATCTTATTTGGACATATAGAATGAATATAGAATTGGACATATAGAATTCTCTGAAGTGGGTAACTTACTTTTTTCGAACTTGTAAAAATGAAAAGAGCTAAAAAAATCTGATGGGGATTTATTAAAAATCTTGACTAATTTGATAATATTTTTACTTTTTAATAAAACTACTAAATTAAGGTTAAAATGTCAAAAGCAGTTGTAACATATAAAAGCTGAAGAAGTTTTTTAGCAATATCATCATTCAATATAACATTTTTTAAAATCTGCTAGCCTATAAAAAATTATTCCATGTTTAAAATAATAAACAATATTTATTATATAATTTATTTAAACGAATTACAATTTGGCAACATTAGAAATTGTTAAACTTTAAAATTTTAATAAATATCAAAGATTATAAAATATCAAATTTTTTATGCTATATCTTCACTAGCGCGCAGACATTTTTAAGAGTTTAGTATTTTTAACAGTGGTCTTATTATAATTAGAAAGGCAATTATATTTACATAAAAAAATTGATAAGACATTGCAATGAATTGATACCTCCTCAATTATTCATGTAATAAAATTTTAATTGAATTCAGTATAATTATTGGCATTGATTTCTTAGATGGTTTCCAAAACAATTAAAATTAAATTATTTTAAAGTAATTTGTGCTTCACTGCTTTGTTCTTTCATACTTCAAGAAAAATGGGTATTTCCGAATGAACAAAAGTGTTGAATTGGATTTTTAAAAGTTTAGAGAGCAAGTTTGTAAAAAATCTTGTTCTGCCCCTTTTAGGTTTACAAGATAAAGAAATCTGAAAGATTTTTTTACAAGTATAAAATGATTGCAAAACATTTGTATTGGAACCATGAATAGTTATGATAAATGAAAAGTGAAATTAAAATTTATTTATATGTAGGAGGTTTATCAATTTATATATATAAAAAAGATTTTACAACTATTATGAATTAAAACATTGTCTTAAAACAGTTTTAATGAATAAGTAGAGCAAGAATTAATACAAAAGATAATGAAACAATAAATTTCTATGAAAATGATAACTTTATATAAGAACATAGAAGAGTATCTGAAAAAGCAAAACATGAACTTTCAAAATATAGGTGAAATACTTATGTAAATACATAATATTATCACATTGATCTGTATTTATTTTAGTAAGAAAAGCTTGTCACATAAATGTAAAATCACAACAAAAAAATATATAATAGGTTATCTTGCAAAAAAATACTCCTTTTCTTAATAAATGTTGTTAAAAGAAATTTTATGATTTATCTTTACATTTCATCAAGTAATAAATGCAGATTCTAGTTAGAAAACTCTATAAAAGTGAGAGTTAGCAAGATAATATGCTTTAATCAAATTTCAAACAAGGCATTACTTGATTAAGATTGGAAGTTAAATATTCTATCTTTTAGAACATATGCAGTACTTTCTAAACAGGACTTTTATTTCAACAAACCAAGTCATCTGATTAATTAAATGCTACACACATACATTTTTTTATGTGTGAGTGTATTTGTCGTTTTCTCAGGAATAACAATTTGATATCAAATTCAAGTAAGCTCATACAGATATTCTTTTCTTTATTTAAATATGAAATCATTTTTTTAGACTGCTGAATAGATCATCATGCCAACTTGTTAATATATACTTATTAATGAGAAAATAGATTTTTGACTCTGATTCCATTTGAATGATTGGGATAAGAGCAAAAAGATATAGAAACAGTACTAAAAATAACTGTTGTGACATGTAAACACACATACAAAAAAATGCATTTAGCATTTACACAAAGTAACTGAAAATTAAGTGAAACTAAATATGATAGCTTCAATAATTTGGACAGATTTCAATTAAATAACCAATGTACAAACTTTAAATTTTGAAATTTTTTAAAATGAATTATATTTCAAAATTATGCTGGAATTCATTTTTTTCTCCTAATGTTCTGTAGAAAGAAAAAAGGAACTGTATAAAGTTTGACCCAAATATCTTCATATTTAGTTTGAAATTTTACTAGTAAACTATTTTATATTAATACTTCATTTTAAAACAGCATAAGTTATACTGTTATGCTACTTAGTATTTTGAATCATGATCAGATGCCAGTACACTTTTCCCAAATTTGCCACAACAGTAAGAGGATTTAATGCTTAAGAAAAGAAATAGTAAATAATGCAAGATAACTAAGTCATGAAATAAGATTTTGAAGTTAAAGCTCTTAGAAGGGTTAAGTAAATGGCACTAGGTTTTATTTGAACTTAAAATATTTTTTTTTCTATTTGTAATCAAAGACATTTCATTCATATTAAAAGTACATCATCTGTGCCTTTTTACAATATACATTTAGAAGTAAAAGAAAAATCACAGTCAATTGAATCTTGCACAGTCTGTCAATTTAATTATCAGCCTATTATGACACAAAATATATGAAATTTCATGGGAATAAAAACAGAGAAGCTTAAAAAATAATTAAAATTTGCATTAAAAGAGATAATGAGAACCATAAATATTAATTGAAACAGATTCATAAATTTAAGTTTAGTTCTAAACATAATTTTCATATTATGTGATAAAAAGACATTCAAGTGACAAATATTTAGTCATGTTCAGTATAACGTATTTCAAAACTGCCTTCATTATGAATTATGCTCAACTTTTAAACTTAGCTTATTATTTCTAAATTCTTGTCCTGAAAGTAAAATACTCCTGAACATTGGAACATCAAAAAACTGTTAGAAACTATACTCACTACATCACATTTCAGATATATATCCAAAATCTCATAATCTGTATAATACATTGTTTAGAATCTACTATTATTTTACTATACTGAAAACTATAATCAGAATATTAACAAAATACAGTATATTGTTTTAGATCCTCCTGCAATTTCAATGGTAATTTTACACCCATATATTTTGAAAGCATACTAGTTAGATGATTAAATTGACAGACTGCTTGCTTGCACTATTCGGTCAGAAGTATTTTAACAATTTATTACTAAAGTATAGTTACTCAATTATATTTGTATTCTTCACAAACTGCATATTAATAAAATTGAAGCAAATCAAAATTTGGTGATGAGACTTCTTATGCAGCCATATAAATTTTAAAAAAAATTTACTTATTAGCTTAATAATATGAAAGTTTTATAAAGATTTTAAAAAATAATATCGAAACTAGTAAACAAAATTAAGCATAATGATGAAGTTGAAAATTTTTATTCTTGATAGTGTAATATATGGGAAATTTTTTATGAAAATATTTTTATGAAACAGCCAATGTGACATTCTTAATTTAAAAAATTATACAGTGTTAAATCTGTGAAAATATGATATATTCACGAGAAACACTTCTAACTAAGTGGCAGGCCAGTTTTATTTTTACTTTCTTTAGCACTAGTGCCATCCATAAAATTGCTTTGAATGATCTTTGCCTAATCTTTACCATATTGCTGAAATGTTGAAATAAAAATTTTGGCCCAGGAAAAAAGACATGATAGTATTTGGTATATTATGTGATTACATTGATTATTCATGACCTGAATTAGAAGTGCTGTTTTAAATAGTAATTTATATTTTTAAAAAAATCTAAGCATATTTAACTGCTTTCAAGAAATTCTGTAAATTTAAAATAAATCCTATATGTTCTAACAGTACAATAAATTTTTGTAGGTTGGAATGTAAAATATCTCATGTATTTTTAAAATTTTCCTTGCATTCTTCATAACAATATTATAATTTTTATAGCACATAAAAATAACAATTAGATAGTAGCATCCCTAAAATACATTCTTTAATGTATTGATCAAGGAAAAGCAAATAACTATACTTCTGACATAATAGTGCATTCAAATGCATAATGTATATAAATATTTAAATATTCGGAATAAATTACAAAAGTTTTATTCCCACAATACACATGCAATTCTTCCTACTTAATAAAAAATTAACTATTTAAAGAATATCTTTGGTAAAATAGAATTAGATGGTTTGCAGTGATGGTTTCAATTAAGCAAGTGACTTATTTTTCAGAAATTGCTGTTTCTAATTATTCAAAAAAAGAAAATATCCTTAATAAAAAAGATTTTTCATTTATAGATGATGATCAATCTACCATGTAACATCTCAAAGTAATAAAAATCAGCAGCAAATATTTATTTTTAATGATTTTTGGACCTGATGAATTATACAATTACACAAAGCCCACATTTTATAAGAATCCTTCATATTTATGGGTAGTAATTAATCCATCATAAGAATTTAATTTTATTTAAGCATATCTATATGCCAGGTTCAAAATAAAAGCAGCTCAGTTCAAGCTGAATAGTATCTACAAAAATATGTATACAAGAAGCCCTATTGCAAAAATTTATTTTAAATTACATTTCATGATGCAAAAAAAAAAAAAAGGTTGAAACACATAGTAATTAAATAATATATAACATTCTGCAGCACTATGATAAAATTTTTCTGATATTTTGATTGATTTATACGTAAAAAGCATTTTTTTTTATTATTATTAATTTGATGAACATCTCCATTGTTTTAGGAAGTAAATTTTTTGAATTTAGTCAAAAATTTTACAAATATTTTATATATAATAAAACACTTAAAATCAGTTAAATTTAGATTAAAGATATTAATTTTATGTAATTTAAAATAAATAAATAAAAGAAGTGAAATACAAATAAGTCTTGGGTTTTATAAAATAACAGCTAAAATTTAAAATAAAATTTTTTGTAATTTAATTTATTTGCATTTAGCAAACTCTAATTCAATGCAATTTAAGTGATATACTTATGTTTTAAATACATGGTATTTCATAATAAGATACACTGCAATGTTTGAAGAAATATCTAATAAAAATTAATGAGAAAGAAATCTTAAATGACATTTTGGACTCTTTACATTCATAAAAAAATAACCAATTAAAAATAGGCAAATTATTATTCATTAAGAAATTTCAATTACCAAAAGGTAACTATTTTGTTATGGTAAGTTTTTTTATATAAAGGAAACTAGGTCATTAAAAAAATGGTTATACAGATTTAGAAGTGCAAAGTAGCTAAAATTATTAACACAGTAAAACCTAGCATAGTTTTTGTTTCTGGTATACAATTCTCATTGGCCAATAAAATCTAACTAAAATATTTGAAATATGAAATATTCTGGCACAGTATGAATGAGTTTCTCACAGGATATTCTTTTTCAGATTATTTAAAATGAGAGTTGAAATATCAGTCAAACCTACATAATAAAAATATTAAAGATGAATAACAAACAAATACCAAAAATGTTTTATTTTTAATCAGAATTTTATAGACAGAGCAATAGATTTTTCCTTAGTCTTATTATTCACTGCAATCTGTTATTACTACTATATTATAGCTAGTCAGGGTAGTAAGATGCTACATTTGCCGAATCCAAATAACTTTAATTTTGTCCTTTCAAAAAA
>JAOUZG010014410.1:49988-94305 GCA_026289955.1 Argiope argentata | reverse complement strand
AAAAGCTAAATTGACTGTGAAATATTGCTTTAAAATATATTTCAAAAATTAAGAATTTCTTTGAAAACACATAGAATTCTTTGCAAGTTTTTGTGTCAAATTTATGCACATGCGCAAAACGCCGCCGAATTCTTTGTATTGTGGTTTTACACCAAAATTTCACATTAAAAAGTAAAATTTTACGGTCGTTTTAAGATTCTAACACCCAACCGATTCAGAAGCGATGTGTGGCATGGTCGGTAGAGCAACTGGTCGAGTCTAGTTTTTTGATGGTCGTCGGTTCGAGTCTCTAAACCGCTAATTTGTTCTAAATATTTTTTTCTTTCTTTTTGAACATTATTTTAAAGAAAAAAGCTATATTGACTGTGAAATATCGCTTAAAAATATATTTTAAAACTTAAGAATTTCTTTGAAAATACACAGAATTCTTTGCAATTTTTGTGTCAAGTTCAAGCACAAGCGCAAAACGCCGCCGTCTTCTTAGCATTGTGGTTTTAGACCAGGATTTCAATACATTAAAGTAAAATTTTATGGTCGTTTTAAGATTCTAAGACCCCCCCCCCCGTTTCGGGAGTGTTGTGTGGCTTGGTCGACAGAGCGACTGGGCGAGTCTAGCTTTTTTATTTTCGTCGGTTCCAGTCTCTAAACCGCTAATTTGTTCTAAATATTTTTTCTTTTTTTTTCTTTTTGAACTTTATTTTAAAGAAAAAAGCTAAATTGACTGTGAAATATTGCTTTAAAATATATTTCAAAACTTAAGAATTTCTTTGAAAACACATAGAATTCTTTGCATGTTTTTGTGCCAAATTCATGCTCATGCGCAAAGCGCCGCCGAATTATTTGCATTGTGGTTTTACACCAGGATTTCACAACATTAAAAAGTATAATTTTATAGTCCTTTTAAGATTCTAAGACCCCACCTACTCGAAAGCGATGTGTGGCATGGTCGGCAGATTGACTGGGTGATTCTACATTTTTGGTGGTTCGTCGGTTCGAGTCTATAAACAGCTAATATGTTCTAAATATTTTCTTTCTTTCTTTTTAAATATTATTTTAAAGAAAAAAGCTAAATTGACTGTGAAATATTGCTTTAAAATATATTTCAAAACGTAAAAATTTCTTTGAAAATACATAGAATTCTTTGCAATTTTTTGTGTCAAGTTCATGCACTTGTGCAAAACGAAGCCGTATTCTTAGCATTGTAGTTTTAGACCAGGATTTCACAACATTAAAAAATAAATTTATTTTTCGTTTTAAGATTCTAAGACCCCGCCGATTCGGAAGCGATGTGTGGCATGGTCGACAGAGCGACTGGGTGATTCTAGCTTTTTGGTTGTCGTCGGTTCGAGTCTATAAACAGCTAATTTAGTTTAAATATTTTTCATCTTTTTTTTCTCGTTATTTTTGATCATTATTCTAAAGACCAAAGCTTTATTGACTGTGAGATAACCCTAAAAATGTATTTCAAAACTTAAGAATTTCTTTGAAAATACATAGAATTCTTTGGTATTTTTTGTGTCAAGTTCATGCACATGCGCAAAACGCCGCCGTATTCTAAGCATTGTGGTTTTAGATCAGGATTTCACTATATTAAAAAGTAAAATTTTATTTTCGTTTTAAGATTCTAAGACCACAACGATAGAAAAGCGATGTGTGGCATGGTCGGCTGAGCAACTGGACGAATCTAGCTTTTTGATGGTCGTAGGTTCGAGTCTCTAAACCGCTTACTGGTTCTAAATATTTTTTTTCTTTTTTTAATATCAATTTAAAGAAAAAAGCTATGTTGATTGTGAAATATTGCTTAGAATTATATTTAAAAATTTAAGATTCTCTTTGAAAATATATAGAATTGTTTGCAATTTTTTGTCTCCAGTTCATGGACATGCGCAAAACGCCGCTGTATTCTTAGCATTATGGTTTTAGACCAGAATTTCACTACATTAAAAATTTAAATTTTATGGTTGTTTTAAGATTCTAATACCCCACCGTCTTCGAAGCTTTGTGTGGCATGGTCGACAGAGCGACTGGGTGATTCTAGCTTTTTGGTTGTCGTCGGTTCGAGTCTATAAACAGCTAATATGTTCTAAATATTTTTTTTTCTTTCTTTTTGAACATTATTTTAAAGAAAAAAGCTATATTGACTGTGAAATATTGCTTTAAAATACATTCCAAAACTAAAGAATTTCTTTGAAAATACATAGAATTCTTTGCAATTTTTTGTGTCAAGTTCAAGCACATGGGCAAAACGAAGCCGTATTCTTAGCATTGTGGTATTAGACCAGAATATATTTCAAAAATTAAGTATTTCTTTGAAAATATTTAGATTTCTTTGCAATTTTTTTGTGTCAAGTTAAAAAAATTTATTGATATTTTTGTAATTTTGATTGCCTGGTTCATGAACATTCGCAGGAAGTCATCCTATTTGTAGCAATGTGGTTTTAAATTATGATTTCTCTACTTTAAAAACTTAAATTTTATGATCTTATTTAGTATCAAAGATCCTAAAGATGCTCAGGCGATATGTGGTGTGGTTGATTGAGAGTTTGGACTATTACAGACTTTTTACTGGTCGTTAGTTCGAGTTTTAAACCTGCTAAAGTGTTTTAAATATTTTTCGAGTTTTATTTATTTTACTTGTTATTCTAAATAACTATTCTATATTTAGTTTTAATTATTCAAAGAAAAATAATTCAAAAATAAAGTATTTCGTTAAAAAAATTTATAGATTTATTTTCAATTTTGAGTAGCAAGTTCATGCACAAGCGGTGAATTTCGTCCTATTCTTAACATTGTGGTCTTAGAGTAGGAATTCACTTCATTAAAAACTTAAATTTTATGGTCGTATTAAATATGAAAGATCCATCACATACTCAGGTGTCTTTTTTTGATAAATTCACTTAGTGGATTATACATTCTTGATGGTGGAGTCTAGAACCTCTGAATTGTGATAGATCCCTTAGTTACTCAGGCGAGTGACTTAGGGGGAAGAGCAACTTGGCGTATAACAAATTTTTTTTACTGGTCTTCAGTTAGTGCCTTAAACTCTCTAAATTGTTCTAAATATTTTTCCGGGTTTATTTTTTGAATATTATTTTTAAAATATCATTCTTTAATATGATTTCACACCAATCATTAAAAAAATATTTAATTTCTAGATCTCAAGTTGCCAAAAATCTTTCCTATTCATAGCATTGTACTTTGAGACTAGAATTTCATTTTACTAGTTTACTTTTTAAATTATTTATAGAAGTGTATATATGACTAGAGAATGGAATAAATGTTATCTGATAGATCTAGCGTCTAAGTTCTTATTTTTCTGAGTTTCTTAATTCGGATCTCGAAGCGATGATTTTTTTTGATGTGTTATTTCTCTTCTATTTTTAAAATTCATTTTGAAAATATTTTTCAAATGTCATTTGAAATTTATTCAAAATTATTTCTCTTGATAAAAAGTAATAGATAAGACTAAGCCTCAAATTTTCTCGAAACGAATGCAACTTTTAGATGTTAAGAGATCTTGTACAGTCGATCGGAGCGTGAAAGAAGGGTCACCTTGAGATGTCCTTGTAGAGGCTCTCACTTCACTTCTTGAAGAATGGGTTATTTTATTTATACGTTTCTTCTTTTTTTAATTCCTTTTATATATAATTCCCCAAACTTATTCTACAACTAATCAGAAATCTTCCTTTTCATAAACATTATTGAATAGGAATAATCATCAAAGTGTCTTTAAAGAATACAATTTTTAAATTTCAACATTTCGGACTTGAGCAGAAATTTCTCATTATCATAGCCTTGTGCTTTTAGACCAGTATCCTAATTTAAAATGGTCTGCATGTTTAATCATGTTTAAGAGCTTATAAATGAATGGAGTGTTAAATAAATGTGATCTGGTGGGCTTAAAATATTGTGTTTTTTGAGGTCCTCTGTTCAGATATAGAACCGATGAATAGTTTATTATTATTTTCTTTTAAAAAAATTATTTCGAATATAATTCCCCAGACTAGTTTAGAAGTTATTCTGAATTATTTCGCTAGTTATGCATAAATGAATAAAATTTACCACTATAGAACTGTAAAATTAATACATGTTTTAGATCTCAAGTTTTTGGACTAACGTAGAAATCTCTCCTATTCATAGCATTGGGTTTTTATAACAAAATCCTATCCTATTTTATATTCTAAATTAGATAGATATTGTATTTGATTCCCCAAAATAAACTTCACTGAATAAAATTTTATCTCAAAACATTCTTGAAAATGAATGCAATTTTTATATCTCAAGATCTCGCACATGCGCAACTATCTCTCATTTTCATAACATTATATTAGACCAGAAGCCATTGTTTTTATTATTATGAATGTTTAAAGAAATAATATTTTCTAACCTTAATCAAACTGAGAATATAAAACAATTTGAATTATCACAAACAAAAATTGCATAGTTAATTTATTCAATATTCGAATTAATCGATTGCTCTTTGTTTAACAATCATTTCATCATGACTCTGAATGTTCAAAACTGCAGCGTGTATTGAGTTTTCCAGCTGAAATTTCGGACACTCTATTGTCTGCTTGTTAATGTCCGAAGCCTTTTCAGCAAACATGATAGTTGGGGTGTTCAAGTTGGAAGAAGGAATGATGGGCATTACTGAGGCATCCACGACTCTGAGGCCATCCACACCTTTCACCCTGCAAGAAAACAGTACATTTTTTTATGCTTAAAGACTTCAATATTCATTTTGCAATTCTATTTGATTTCTAATACACAAATGGTAAAGCCAAAATTTAAATAATAATTAAATTTGAAAATGGAAAAATAAAGAGAAAAGCATTTAAAGCAAATAATAAAATAGTTATTTGTTGCAAATTCCTGATTTGTGATAAAATAATAAATAAGAGTGTAAGATCCTTTGCTTTTCAAAAAATGAATATAAAACCGGTCTTTCATGATCTTTTGAACTCATTCATCACTCTATGCTGTTTGGAAACGTGAAATTGGAAGCTGATCCGAATGGATGGTTCTTTAGCAGAAGGACGATTATTCGTCTTTCGGATTCCTATAAATCTGAGAAATGTGTACAAGGATATACCCAGAAATATAGCGGGAATAAGTTCATTGACAGGCGGATGTTTGGAAGGTAATTTAACAAGACATTTTTTTCCTTTAAAAAAAAGCAGAAAAAGCGATTACTTGATATGTAATTCATATTTTCTTCAAAAACGGATAATGTTTGATAAGAGCTGAATATAGTTTGTAAATTTGAGAGTGATGGTAATATAGAAAATTAAAGGTGTTGAGATTCGAATATAAAAATTAATGAAATTTGATACTTAACTCTTACAAATATTCGCTAAGCCCCAAACAATGTTTAAAAAAAGACTAAAATGAAATCTGCTATGCATATTTCAATGTACCATGTCATAACATAATTTTTTGAACGGCCAAGCACCACGTGCTCGTGCAAGTTACATTATATTTTCATTCATTTTAATTGTTTCATTGAATGAGTCACTTTAGTATTGCAAGCGATCCAACAAACTTTGTCTCGCATTTATTGTTTTAAAAAATATCACGTTTCCTATTTATTTTATTTCATATGATCACGTGCTCAAAATGACATTTCTCTAGGTTTTATTTGCTGCAATCATTAACTTCTTTTTTTAAATCAGAGCTTTTGTAAATGCAATGGCAACGCGTTATTGAAAGCTGATTTTTTGAGAGACTCGTGCAGATGGTAAAATTTTTATTTTTCGCCTACGGATTTTTGTTGACGCCACAAACCTCATCCCCAAAACATCATGCTCTGTCATGATAAAAAATTTAGCATTTGAAGGGTTTTTTTAAATGTTTTAAAATATCAGATACTTACCGGTGTGAAAGATTATTTTTGATTATGAAAACACATAAATTTCCTGTCAGATTCAGAACTGCTGATCTGACAGTTTGAAAGTATAGTATTAAGTAGCAATTCGTCCATTCGAAGAAGGAATAAGGGTAGCAGAGAAGAAATCTCAAATGTCAAAATGGAAGCATTAACTTAATATTAAGCCCTCCTAATGGGTACAAAAAATGGTATTTGTCTAGCCTCTAATGACGATGAAATATACTTTCTATTTGAGAAACTAGTATGTGACAACTGGTGGCTTTTAAGACTCAACCATAAACAGGTTTATTTTGTCGCACTGGCGATCCGGCGACTTCGAGTTTGGTGCTTTCAAATTGAATTTCATCTGAAAAATGTAAGCGCAGAAAATGCACGAATTTTAAGTACTTCTTTTAGGGACTGAACTTTGAGGAATCTTCATGAGAATTCCACATAACATCGCATCGTCAAAGGATTTTTTTTTCAACGAATATCCGCCGGATGATTTCGATAACACTATACAATAGCGATTATTTTAAACATTTTTCCTTTGCAAACATTATGAGTCATGCATGTATTGCTGTTTCTATGTTTCACAAACGGTTTCTCTCAGACTATTTTTTTTTCTTTTAAAATGTCTTCAAACCATAAAAGTATTTCTAGGCATTTTTTTTTTCATTCTCTAAGAGTGAGGAATTCAGTTATGTTGAGTTTATAAAATGTTTACACAAATAACAACTTTCGTAAAATATCTAAATGCTGAAAACAGTTTAAATAGTTCACTTACTTCAATTGAGGATCGACGACAGTTGTAGGATCGCTGGGATCTCCCATTTTGGCTGTACCAACAGGATGACTCATACTGAGGACCAGGCCTCTTGCCAAACATTCCAAAAAACGATCTACATCGCCCATCACGTGTTCACATCCTGGAATTGGTGTTGACAAAGGCTTCGATCCTAATTTTCTCGAGGGCTCGCTGGTGGATAACATGTGGCAAACTTTTAAAGCTATTTGAAAGAAAACAAACCAAATATAATTGAAATATTTGTATAAAAGTAAAATTATATTCTAGAAAATAATTCTGTAATTTTTAAAAAAGGATTTTCAATAAAAAAAGAAGAAATATGTAAAAAAGAAAATAGTCTATGTGTTGCTGATTTTATACAGTTTTATTGAATTAATCTGTCACTTTTATGAAAACAGAATTTTGTAATCCATTTTAGTAAAAAGATCACATATCAAAATTCATTTATATGAAACAGTGTGTTTGAATGATCAAGTTGGCATTCACATGAAATAAACACCAATGGATGGTCCAACCATTAATTGAATTCGTTCAAAATTTGATAAGGATCTACGTTCTAGATGATAATGATCGAATATTGACTAGTACGCTACGTTTTGTAATTATTGTGATCACTTGCCTTCAGAAAACCAGCTAGACACACTTCGGGAGAATGCCATCACATTTAGAACGAAATTCAATCTACAAAATTGGTTTTAAGATTCTGTTTCAATTTATATCCATCTAAGTCAATTTTTTTTGTCATCGTGTTTATAGATAAACACACATACAAATTATGTTGTTGCTTTTTACTCCAGAAAATTGGAAGCTCGGATATTCATTAAAAATTTCAGTTCAAATATTTCGATAATAATACATGACAGTAAAAATGACTGAGTTTAGATTAAATGCTGACAAAACCATTGGTATAACAATAGAATTCTTGCTTGCTATAATGCCACAATTGAGCTGAAATATGCATTCTACTACTAAGCCATTTAAATTTCATTTTTCACTCAGCAATAATCAGTCATAAGTATCAATTATCACTGCTGATGGTCAGGAAATCATCAACGTTAAACAGACAGGCTAATTATTATGCAGATAGTTTTTCTCGTGTGATCCACATAGGTCACAGCTAATTTTGATGCTATTGAAGGAAGAATTGATTAATCAATAAATATCCATCGATGACTTTTAAAGATGCTTATCGTTTCTTTACCACTTAATTTTGTTATATTACTTCTCGTTTGGAGTTAATACAATACCCTTTCATTTGAGTAGGCTGATCTCATAATTTAGAATCGTGATGGGATGATGATGGCACTTGCATTTCAAGCTTCTGCGCTATATTAGTGAGAGATCATATTATTCTAGATACTAGTTGTAGCAAGTTGGCCAGCACGATTGATATAAGTTGGAATTGGTTTTCGAAGTCAGAACTCTCTGATCAAAAGTCGAAGTCTTGTTACTAAGCTACCAGGACCTCTATTTCCACCACAAGATTTCTTTTTTATAAAAGGCTTATTTATATCTCTAATAATATAAAAATTAGTCATTAGATTAATTTTTTTACAGTATCTTCAATGTGAATTGGACACTTGAAATAATTGGAAGTCTCAGGATCAATGATTGGGAAAATACTTATTTATATCTCCGATAGCATAAAAATTAGTCATTAGATTTATTATTTATTTGTCATGAGATCTCGGGATCAATGATTGGGAAAAGACTTATTTATATCTCCAATAGCGTAAAAGTTAGTCATTAGATTTATTTTTTGCAGTATCTTCAATGTGAATTGAACACTCGAAATAATTGGGAGTCTCGGGATCAATGAATGGGAAGTCTTAAAGTTTCACCGAAAAGTTGCTTCTGATTTTCTCTCCTAAAATATAAAGGTGAGTCTTTAATAATACCCTTTAAAGTATCTTCAATTTTCTTTGAATTTTCAAAATTATTAGGGTTGATGAGTGATGTCAATGATGAGGAATACTGGAAAAATAATTTCCGATTTTCTTCTCTCATAATGTCAAGTTTAATCACTAATTTTACCTTTTACAGTATCTTTAATGTCCCTTGGACTCTTGAAATATTTGGAATCGATGAGTCTTGGGGATTGAAAATTTATTTATGATTTATCTCCTACAATGTAAAAATAAATCCCTAATTCTATCCTTTACAGTATCTTCAATGTGTTTGGAATCCTCAAAATTATTGGAACTGATAAGTGAGGTATCATGGGGAATGCTGTTTCCAATTTTAATATCTTATAACTTAAAGTTTAATCTCTTATTTTACCTTTCACAGTATGTTCGATGTCTTCGGGATCCTCGAAGTAATTGGGATCAATGAGGGGGGAATCATAAGGACTGCTGGATCGAAGTCGGATGGTTCCCCTACTCTTAGGCTGCAAGGTGTGTGCCCCACAGATGAGGAGAGGTTTGTTGTCGTATGGCTTGAACACTTGATCGTAGACCCGAAATTGAAACATATATTGATTGTGAACAATTTTTTAACCGGGTATCTTTTCTAGAAGTCCTAATTTATTTTAACTGTAACTCATCTTGCAGATTAACCTGTTTGAATGGTCTCAAATCCCATTAATGTAAAGCACTAACCATGATTTTTCAGGGCTTTTACGCGTATAAGAAAATTGAGACAAATTGTCTCAATATTTTCATTCTGTGTTATAGAGGATCATTTGCTTACCATGAAATGAATAATAATTTTTTGTCATATTCTCTGTAAAATTTAGAGTAAAACATTGTGAAGTATACTATTAATATTCAAGAATTTAAGTCGAATGTTCATGACTTTCACGATGGTATCTTAAACAGCAGTTATAAGTTGGTAGCTAGTAATAAAGCTAATATTTTATATAGCTGTCTATTTATTGGTATATATTATTACGAAATAAACGTATCTTTTATTAGAATCTAAAAAAACTATAGAAACTTTTTTGATCACACTGGATACATTGGATGTTGGCACGATAGTAGAAAGCCTATTTACGATATTTAGAAATCTTTATTATGTCGGAAATTCGTTATTAAAACCGGATAGATTTGAAAGCCGGTAAATTGTCTTTGTTGTTAGAAAAACCTTAATAGCTTAAAAGATCTAAAATTATTATTATACATTCAGGATTATTTTGATAAAACTAAAGACTGCAATTTCAATAAGTGTCACCAAGAACCATAAAATAGATATTTATCCTTCTTGAAAATAAAATCTCATGAAATAGGGTTGCAATACATAGAATAAGATTGCGATATTAAAAAAAAGTTGCAATTTTCATAATAAGTTTACAATATATATAATAAGGTTGAGATGTATAAAAAAAAGTTGCGATTTTTAGAATAAGATTGCAATATATAAAATAAAGTTGCAATATACAGAATAAGGTTGCCATATATTTCATACACAAAACAATTCAAATATCTACCTCGGAGGGGTAAACTTTAGCATACTTTATACCGCTTGGTTAGTGAAATTCAAACGCTTATCTACGAGTAACTAGCAGCTCTAAAATTTAGTTTACATCTTTAATTGGTACGTACCAACTGTGTGTAGGCGATTAATAGAGAAAAATATCCCCAAACATCGATGCTAATAAATTCTTTCACATTTCAAATGGGCTATGTTAGCCAATGGCAAAGGGTTCAGACTAAAATCCACCAATGGCGCTCAATTAAAACTGAAGTTCTTTCATTGGCATGCCTTTAAGACTAAAGTTCGCCAATATCAAATGGTTAATACTTAAATACCTTTTAATTAATGAATTATGGACCTAAGTATCAAAGGATGTTTAAAAATAGTGTTTTAAATCTACTTTATCGTAATTATTTCTACCTTATCAATTCATCAAAAAAATTCCTGTAGACAAATTGAAAGTGTATTCTTTCTATCCGTAGGAAAGAAAATTTCCACCCCTCTCCGCTATTTTCACCTTTGATATCATAAAGATCAAATGTATGAAGATATATCTAAGTAGAAGTGAAAGCAGCCTTCAAGCAAGCTATCAAAAGCATAGGTTATACAAAAGTCCAAAATAGAGGTTGAAATTCACATTTTAGTCCGTAAGTTCCAAAAATCTGCAGCTATTGCAAAGGCTTTCAGGATAAAAGTTGCTAAATATGCCAAGAAAAGGGTTTGCATAATTTGGACTATTCTTCTGCCTGTAGAGGAATTAAGGTAAATAAAAATTTCAAGTTCTTACAATTCTTCTGCTTTGAACAGGTATATAATATGAATCATAGCAATAATTAGCATTCTTATAAGGATTCTATTTAATTATATAAAGAAATCCTTAACTTTTGAACCAGGGTAATATTATCCTTCGTGCCTTGCTTTGTTAGGAACAAATCTAACCGTTTTCCTTATCGTATTGTTACAAGATTGGGTATAAAACGATTTAAGTATTAAGTACAATTAAATATTGTGAAATCCTCCTTCTATTAGAAAATAAAGCTATTTAGCTACTTTTAGGTCATATGTACTGGTTCTCATATGAATTGAATTTTTGTACTAACATATCGATTGTGACAACTGCAAAGCAGAATTTAAATGTATTAGTGAGCAATACACATGCAAGGCAATCAAAATTTAAAAAAGCTTTATTCTGAGCTCTCTATACAGATAACTATTCAAGGAAAAGGCTCCAAAATGTTTGAACAGACTATTCAAGACATGAAAAAACAGATTACGTGAAAAAAATAGTTTCAGAAACACCTATAGATGACGCAGTACAACAGAAAATATTTGATAGACAAAAACAAACGCAAAAAAATGTTGTATGTAATTTGTTTTTCTTTCTTATTTACATTGCTTGAATGAAAATAAAAAGTGAAGAATCTGAAACGGTCCTTGTAACTACAATTTCGCGCTGTAAGCCCAAAAATTTTCATATACCCTTACTTTATTGCTACTGTTTAAGATATAAAAGGAATAAAGGTGAGAAAATGTCGCTTTTATCAGCGATGGCTTTGAGCTATGCTTGTGAAATAGTTTTTTGATAACAAAGGAAAAGCTGCAGATGTCCTTCGCCGATTGGAGAATTTATGCAAAGGACTAGAAGGTACCAAAACATGCTCGAAAATTTTCCTGTTCTCATAATGCAACAGTGAGAATGTCTTGATTTATTAACCTTTATAAGAAGCGCCTCTACACCCTAGTTTCTGAGACAGCAGTCTCTTCGTTAATATTTTTTTTAATTTATAGAGTAATTAGTTGTGCTTTTCAGCCAACCTAACCTGGGATTTTTGGCATTGGGGATAAGTAAAAAACCTTGCTTATCTAACTGATCTTGACAGAATTGAAAGACATTATCCCCGTGTACATGAGAAACATCTCAATCGGCCAGTTACGATCCCTGGAAGAACTAACTGTCTAGAGAATGAAGATCCTTGACATTTGAAAATAAAAATCCAATTGAGCAATTTCCCTTACACCGATAATGTCCTTTTGATTAGATGTTTGATAAAATGTGTTGTTCGAATAAAATGTGTTGGAAATGAGTAATTTGAGACTTTTCAACATTTTTTTTGTGTGCAATAGCATTTATTGGGGAAAAATTGGTGAAAATTTTATTGAAGGGCAATTATTTTTGAAACTATTTATTTTTCGCTTAAAATGTTCCCCCGTGTCTTAAATAGTCTGTTCAAGAATTTTGGACCCTTAAACTAAGTAATTCACTGTAGACAGGGCTCAGAGCAGGGGTTTTTCAGTTCGATCCTCGTGCGCTTAACGAGAGAAATATTGAAAATTTAAAGGAAATTATATTGGTAAGAGAAGTAAAATACATATTTTCAAAGTCTCTGGTGAAATATTATATAATTTATTAATACGTTCTCTTACTTCTGGTCTCAATCCGATCTACGACTTGGTCATTTTCGTCGTTATTTCCAGGAAATACAACTGACTTAGAGGGAAATCCTCTTCAGTATTGCTGGACTCTTCGTCCAGGAAACCAAGCAATGAGATAAACTGCGCAGAGAACAAGGGACCTGTAATGAAATAGAGATTGTTATTGCAGTTTTAATTTTGTACTGCATACAATTTACTTTTATTTCTCTCACAATAAGATCAAAACATTTAAAAGTTTCAAAAGATTCACGATTTTTTCAACGATCGTTGGTGAGGGATAAAAGATTGAAGATGAAATTAGCAATATAGTAAAAACTGAATACCACATATATTATTTGGCGTAAAAGCTGTGTAAATCAAGCAAAATTGAATGCACCCCATCAGAATTTCGAATTAAAATAGTGTGTTCAGATGAAAAAAAAACTTCCATACATATTCAGGATGAATTTCAAAGCACAACAAAAAAGAAACACCCTTTTCTTACTCCTCACTGCTTATTATTTGGTTCTAGAGCTGCATTTGCTTTCCTCCAAACTTTTTGCTGTCGTTCTGACCCGAGGATATTGAATTTACTTTCATCCGAAAAAATCACAGAATTCCAAAAATTTCTGTCCTACTTTTCATTTTCTTTTGCAAAATCCATTCTCTTTTTGCAATTCACTTTGCTAACAAATGGTTTTCTTCGCATGTTTCGGTCATGATATTCTGCCTTCCGTAACACACAACGGAATGTTTCAGGATTGCACGACATCACAAAATTGTTTTTCACATCAGTTGCCAATTTTGGTGGGCTTATTTTCGGATTTGGTTCCCATTTCCAACAATTATTCGAATTTCTCGATCTGTGAAAATGGGCGGTCGTCCTGTTCTTGTCTTGTTTAGAGTATTTCCCTCAGTCTGGAGCTTTTCAATCAATTTTTGAACAGTTGCAGAACTTTTGCCGATGATTTTAGCGATTTGTCTTTGGGACTTGCTTTCCTTACAGAGCTTTATTATTGCATCCTTTAGATCTTTTGATAATTTTTTTCCACGTGGAGGCATTGGTGAATTGTTGATGCATTTAAAGCTCAAACATACAAGCTTTGTATCAGAACTTCTAAACTTATCTCTGAAATATGAAAAATCCCTCGAGAAGTTTCATTCAACCTATTTAAAAGTCAAAAATTCAAAGTGCATATATACTTTTCTGATTTAAATCTCTAATGGTAGTTAAGAAAATTACTCTTAAAATGTTTTAAAATATAATGATTTGGTTTATTTTTTATTACTTTATGACTTGAATCAGAAGCTATAAACAACACTCTCCAAAATAATATATTTATTATATTTATTTGAGAACTAAAGCTTTTTCACTTAATCTATGAGTTGCATACATACTGTTGTGAGCAAGTGTATATATGATCACCACTTCAAGATCCCTCTCTATCCAAATACAAAAGATATACTTCAATCTTTACTAAATATAACAAGAAAATTTCATTAAACTTCTTAAGTTATGAACAATAGAAAGCTCTCGATCATCATAAAAATCTCTTGCTTATTTAAAAGGATTTTTTTTTGTGTACTCAATGTTCCAATATGGCTGATTGAAAAAGGAAGCAACACTTCTTCAAAATCTAAAAGAAATTCAGTCCTGAACATCTCATTTGTACATATTGTATACAGTTGTTTTGTGTATATTTTATGTTATTTGTATATATTTATGTATCTATACCCTACGAACCCTTTTTTTATTGCTTTGTAAACACTTGAGTTTATTATTTCGGACAATGGACTTTAATGTACCCAAACTTGACTTTATGATCGCAAGCAGTTACCTTACTTGTGGTGTTTCTGTAATGACGGAAATTCAACGAATTTCATAGAGACTTTGGTGAAGATTGACATCGCTTGCCTGCTACCATAAGATCAAACATATTGAACTAAACATCGTTGCTTGAAGACATGTCAATTTGGACTCTTTTCAATAGGCGCATTCGATAGCATTTAATTTCATTCTTATTTAAACCCATCAACCCTCAAATAAAATAGTTTCAACACAAAATTGTCTGTTATTGTGTTTATTTTCTTTTCATATTTTATTGTTAAGGAAATAATGACTTTGCAACATATTTAGTCTTTTTCTGCAAATTATATTCCACATGTTATTTACACTTGTATTTAGAATAAATATATTAATTTTAACTTTTATAGCATTACCAGTGGAGAAATTAGTTTTCAATATTAAATACACCCGCAGTAGAGATATAAATGTTTCATATTTGCTCTTTCAGAATATTATCCGAAGTAAATATTTTCAAATTACTTTTTTGATGGACGTTATGTAACGAAATAAACGGGAAAAAATATTTGCGGCAAAAGTATTGTTTTTAAAATAGTGGGTTTAACTTCTTTCACACAACCAGCCATTAACTTGCCCACATTTAATTTTCTTAGAGATTTCGAGAAAATTTTGAATAAAATTTTCTATCAGGAGCAACATATATATGAAACATTACGTTCTTAATTGTGTGAAGGTGTGCTATAATGAATGTGTCCGTTCACCCCATGCATTAAAAATAAGATAAATATTTTGTTCCAATGGAAAGCTACTGTCTCTTACGAAAACTGACGAGCTTTGAACCTCAAATGATCGGACGGATTTTTAAAATCAGCTTTTTCTGTTTCGTGGCTTAGTAGGGATGGCTAAACAATCATATAATAATAATAAATTTCTCTCTCATTCAGATTGAATTTACATTATCTTACAACAGCAAAAGGTTGACAAATATTTTATTACATTAATATAAATAAAATTAAACAAAATTGGCATTCTAAATTAAATTTGCATAGTAATAGTCATGATACTTACGTATTATTAATCGCCAATACTTTTTGGTTAGCTATTCTTCGAAGTAGCTAAAATATCAAATTCACGATGAAAATGTAAGAAATTGCTCCAGTCCTTGAGGCTTAGGATTCCACCAAATATCTGTTTTGTAATATCTTCTGATATGAGTAGAAAGAGAATAGATGAAAATCGTAGACTCATATAAAAAAAAGTTTTATTTTAGTTACTTTTTTTTAAATAATTACAATAAATATAAATAATTAATCAAAGAAATTGATTTTTCACAAGAACTGAATTCACATTTTTTACCGTCACCTGAAAAAATACTACAATCCTCAAATTTCACCGAATCAGCTACCGCCTGTTGATTTCTAATTTTCATTACAAACGACTAAAATTATTTAAAGTATTAGAAATTAAATCTATTAATGATTTAATATTTGAAAAAACTGTATATAAACATCAAGCATCACCTACTACAAATTTTTTAAAATGTATTTAAAGATGTTTACATACATATACTTTAAGATTGTACGTAATGATTACTTTATGGGTGCTTGTTAATAAAATACTTTTTATTCGATTGAAAATTTAAACAAGATATGTATAGATAAAGTGTGAAATAATAGTAGGAATTTAATGAATAATTTGTGAATTAACATTTGAAAAAACTGTGTTAACATCACAGTTTTTTCAAATGTTAATAGAATAGCTAACTAACAAAGTATTGGCGATTAATAATACGTAAGTATCATGACTATTACTATGCAAATTTAATTTAGAATGCCAATTTTGTTTAATTTTATTCATCCCCTGCAAATTTAAAAAAAAATTATTTGAACTTGAGTAGATGAATAAAAAGCATTTTATTAACGATTGAAAACTTGAGCCCGATATATAAATATAGAGATAATGTGAACTAATCGTAGGAATTGAAAAATGAGCCGGTCGATTAATGTCCTAGTTTGTGGATGGTTTCTTGCTCTGACTATAGCATCTTCACCATATTACATTTGAGGGTTTAACTCAATTTCCTTAAGAATTGTTTTTGTGGATAGTAATGAATATTATAAGAAACGCAGACTGAAGAACTGAAAATTAAACATATACTAAAACCAAAATCATATCAGAACTGAAATTGATGTATCAGCACATCGAAATTAGCAAATGACTTAGGAGAAATTTGGATGCGGAATACATGAGCATGAGGAGTGGGAAACATAAGACTAAAAGTCAAACAAAACACTGATTACATAAAAATTAAAATGCCTTATAATTGCGATTATGATTTCATTCTCTTTCGAATTTTTAAAATTGTCTCATGTTTTTATTATCAGGTCAGAACATGTTTTTGGTATGAGGTTTTTGACGTCATACCAAAGACATGTTCAGTAGGCGAAAAATAAAAAGTTTAAACCGTAGACGAAAACTAATTTTACTATCTTCTCGAGCATCTCAAAAAAAATCAGCTTTTAGTAACGCGTTGCCATTGCATTTACAAAAGCTCTGATTAAAAAAAATAAGTAGATGACTACAATAAATAAAACCTAGAAAAATGCTATTTTGACCACGTGATTATATGAAATGAAATAAATAGGAAATGGGATATTTTTTTTAAAACAATGAATGCGAGAGAAAGTTTTTTGGATCGTTTGCAATACTAAAGTGATTCATTCAGTTAAATAATTAAATAAGAATAAAAAATAAAATTTAACTTGCAAGAGCACGAGGTGCTTGGCCGTTCAAGAAATGATTTCCTGACATGATGCATTGAAATTTGCGTAGTAGATTTCATTTTAATAGTTCGATCCACCTTTTTATTTTTTAATTTGATATTTCGCTTTTCAATAGAAAAATTCTTTGTACCTCTTAAAAGCGTCTCTTAAATTATTTGAGTTCCATCCATTTATTTTATTTCAAAATTAAAAATTGAAAATTTTACTTACTCAGAAACAATGAACAAGCTTAACCATTGAAAATTCGTCTTCGGAATTTGCAGAGGCTTATCTTGAGCAAAGGATTGTTTTTACATCGCTTAGAATATGAAAAACGTAGCTGTAAAGAACAATACTTTTCTATCTTAATTTAAAAATAAAACTAGCTAGAGGGATGTTATTTGATATGGCAGTATCATTAATTTTTTATATTGCGAATTCTAGCATTGAATTGCGAGTTACTATTTTAATTGAAAAACACTTAAATGCAACTTTGCAAATATTTGTTAATTTACGACTGTTTCCAATTCTACAAGGCAGGCACCTCGAAAGTGAGGATGAGATGCTTCTGGTATTGTGGTTGGATCTCGCCACCCTTGGGGGGTACACTAATAAGTGGGAGTTGGACTCCTCCCATCCATGACGGGGAGGGTTGTACCTTGGCTGGGGATGGCCATTAGGACTCAGCCACAGTTCACGCCAGTGCTGCTGCTGCGGTGGTCTGGCCATACAGTTGAATGGTTAACCCATATGCCTCCGTGGCGGATCGGAGAGTCTATGACTTACCACTTATTCCAATACAAAAATTCTCTCCATAGTTCTATTCGAGAAAAAAATTAGTTTAATAATATAAAGTATACTTTAACTATTTCTCTTAAAACGTCATTCTAATTATATCCTAGTTTATTACTCCCTTTTAATCTATCCCAATTTATTCATTACTCTTAGAGACTGTTTTTCTAAATTCCAACCTTAAAATTAAACATATTCTTTCAATTTTTATTAAACAAGTCAATATATAAATTAAAGAAGTAACGGGAAAAAAAGCTAACGGAATGAATACATTGTTCTGAAACTACGAATAATAAAATTTCAAGCACTTAACATTCTTTAAAATAAGAACTGAAAAAAATTTCAGCTAAGATATCAATAAATTTCAAATTGTCCTTTTTCTTTGAATTTTAGAATGTAAAAATCGCCAAAGGCACTTCATTAGGCAATTGGATCACAAATTACAAAATTCGAGTCGCAATTTCTTTTTGGGAATAAGATTTTAACCAAGAAAAGTTTCCGAAAGTTTGATTCCCTATATTAAAAATTTATTAGTAAAGAAAGTCGACATTGTTTCAAAGCATACATTGACATACAATTCTATTTAAATAAACCGGAAACGTATGTAAGCTATTCCTACTTCCAGGGATTTTTTTTGTAAAATATTTTGGAACGCCCGGGGGGGTTCAAGAAGCAAGTTGCAATTTTAAAAATTAGGTCGTAAATGATGTATTGACAAGTACGCTGCAATGCAATATGGCACACACTAACACTATTTCTCTTCATGATCTCCCAGAAGCCGAGTCCCTTTGTAGGAACGTAGCACAAATCATTCGATGAACTGACTAAAGAAAATCGTTTCTTGAACCTGGAGACAGCTTAGAACAGCTGTTTGAACTTGGACATAGTTCGGAAATTGACTTCCACCGATGTCCTGTGAAATGTGTGTGTGATTTTCACTCTGCGATTGCAGGGAATGACGTCTTCCATCCGCTGCAGCACGTCTGTTGTTCTTACCGTTGTTGGCCTTTCCACATCGATTGAGTATGCGCAACCGTCTTCGAACTGTTGGCACCATTTCACAATGGCTGGACGTGACATTGCATGTGGCCCATACACTGCCAATATTTCACGATGAATCTCCACACCCGGTGAATGTTTTGCCCTCAAAAGAACGCAGTTCAGCATACTTGAACGCTGCTGTAGGTTTCCATGTGACGAGCCCTTTTTCTTGTACAGAGCAACAACGGTTTTCACTATCCGACAGCTGTAAGCCGTGGAACTGAAACTCGTTTCACCATGATCTCATCTGTGGGGAAACAAGTGTAACTAATTGAACGTCCTTTTTTCATAAAATTTGTTTGGCTACATTATAAAATCTTCAAAATTTGTTCACGTAGAGAAATATTTAAATCGAGGCAAGGAAAGATTTTCCCATCCAAGCATTTGTATTGTAATTCTCAGCTTAAAGGACGACTATGCTCTTTAACACTAAGAACATTTATTTACAGACTACACAAACGTATACACACAACAGAAAACATTTAAGATGAACTTAGAAACAAAAGGGGAACATGGCTAACAAAATTTAGAAAATTAAGTATTATAAAATTTAGAAGTCAGCTCTGTTACAAAAAACAACAGCGCTTCAAGACATGTTAGGCACCTTTCAGCTATGACGACGTCTCTTTAGTCGAGCACGGACAGCGCCATCTATCCAAATGAGGAGGACAGTACAGTATGAATATCGGAAATATCAAAGTTCCTTACTTCAATCATTTTCAAGATAAAAGTACATAGCAGAAAACTTGGCGTAATTTTAACTAGGTTGAGGATTGGACACACACGTTTCACCCACAGGCATTTGTTGACAGGGGACACAGGACCCTTCTGCTCAATATACAACAACCCATGTCTGTCTTGCACATTCTTAAAGAGTGGCCACGATTTTCTAGCCAGCGTCTTGCGTGTTTTCAGGGGTCTCACCCTGAATCGGGTGAAGTGTTGTCCAAACCCCCGCATGCTGGTCTTGTTAGTTTTTTTTAAAAAATATATATAGGTTTTTATAATCACATACAAACATTGATACTGTGCTAAAAAGTGTGGTCATACTTTACATCATGGTTACGCTTTTTCATAACTCATAGATTTAAACTTTGTCATTTGGATTTTTTCATCATTTTATATCTTGATTTTATTATAAATCGATACAAATATTTTCAACTCCAGAATGTGGCGCAGCTTAGCCAAAAAACAACAAATTCAACTCAACTCTAGATAAAGCAAATATTTATCAGCGCAAATTAGTTCAATCCGCGATACCTTCAAAACATTATAAAGCGTAGCACAACTAATCCATCATTGTTAAAGATGACATTTATAGAGGCTGACAGTAGAAGGCAAGGGTATGCGTTTTCAGTTACAAAATTTACAACTTGTAAAATATGGTTGCTCATCTCGCGAAAGATGGTTCTGTGGATTCGACATCCCCATGGCTGGGGAAGTAAATAGTGATAACAAATCGTTGAAAAGAATTCCACGCCACATTAAAAATAGCAAACTGAACTGAAACTTGTGGGAAAATTGATTTGCATCATAAGCCCTACACTATCTAAAAGAGAACATGAAAAACATTCGAAAAAATAATTACATTTATAAGTTTTTGAACTGGAGGTACGAACTGAAAATCTAGTTCAAGCAAATTCTAGCCATGGCACCGACCATTCTTGATCCGAATTTAGATTTCTTCAATTTAAGATGTCGGGGAATCTGAAGAAGCCTTATAAGTGTAAAGAAATTTATATTTGTTTCTATAGAAAGGAAAACCAAAGAAAATTTAAAAATTTTAAAGCCTAGACCGTAGTGAATTAGCATACATTTATATATGCGTTATCAACCAAGGCTTACAATTGGGGTTCGAAAATTCTTGCCAAGAAATTCATAGGAATTGCTTTCGTTTTTTGGCCTCGGTGCTAGGAAATAGCAAATTATACACCACCTTTTAAACATGTTCATACGTCAAAATAAGTTTGCTTCCCAGAGTATTCCCATACGAAGCGACACGAGATATTTTTCGAGCAGTTAAATTACCCTTTATAGACAAGTTCAATAACCAATGATCAGAATCTATATTATACTTAGATTTATGGTCAGTTTATCTGGAATCCTATTAATTGCCAAGGGCAAAATGTTCATTTATTGAGGAGTGGATAGACAAGAGACAAGGTTAGATCCGATCGTGCAAAAGACAAGGTTAAAAAAAATAGTTACTCTACGTGCAGGGCGATCGTTATCTATACGAGCGCAGAGATAGAGTTCTAACAAATGTAAAAGTATCCTATGGTTTACGAAGACTTGGATCATTTTATTGCCAACCAGAAACGTCCACTTCCCGCCTACCTACCGATATTTTATTTCACAAGTTCACCAATTTTTAATTATGGTAGTGCTAAAAATTGACCTTCAGAAGCCTTCGAATCTATAGTGTTGCTGCTAATTTTTCCTCACACGACAGTTGGAAAGAGGTTCTAAATTCCCAATACATGAAGGAACAATTAATCGATATTAATGCTCTCGAATGCATATTGGAATCAACACACAATTATACGCAAAGAACTTGCGAGAAATGGAGTACAAATAGGAAAATGATTTCGTCGTGTTGTTGTCGGTTTATAATACTCCGGTTGCAGATTCCCCGATTTTAAAGTGTCGCAATTCGATACACTCGAAAGAATGCCCAATAAATAACTACGCACATTTCCTTATGTCAGGGAATGAAAAGTTAATCCATTTGGATATGAAGAAAATACCATCTACACTCTATACAATTCAGCCAAAAATTGCCAAGAAAGTGATTCTCATTCCAGAGAATGTAAAATCCTATGAAATTCGACAGCCTAACCCAAGAAACTGGCGCATTAAATGCGATTGTAAATCCGAAACCACTTCTTATCGTTTAATGAGAAGTTGGAAATAAAGAAAAGGTACTCGTTTTGTCAGAATTTAACTTGACGAATCCGAGTTCAAAATTGTTACAATACAATTTACACTTTATAAAATTAAAGACAATCACATTTTGGGTAAAATTTCATGAAGAATTTATTCAAACACTGAGGCAACATTTAGTCCAAGAAACAATATGAAATACTCGCCATTGGTGTCTTACGAATCGGGCAAAGGAACTATTTGGTTCTCATACTATTGCGAAACTGAAAATTCGAAATGCTTAAGAAAATTTAAAATCACAACCACATATTTATGGACTACTAAAAAGGAATTCAAATCATTTGATGGTGGCATTTAATTGCCTAAAAAAGTATCAAAATATTTCGATAAATTTAGGAACCGACCTGGCATCATTCTAATTTAAATCCGAGAAATGCATTGATGAAGTAGTTGAAAGCTAGTGCATGAAGATTGCTTATGAACTGAATTTGAAGGCGCATCAAGAACAAGGTATTGATACTTCGAAATGCCAACCACGTTAACGATTAGTTAATTTCCGATTCTTTATATTTTAAGTTGAATGAAGTTAAAAGTTAGGTCTCGTTAAATGCAAAGGAATTTAATTTTGAATTTCCCATTCGAGTTATGAGAATACCCATTTCAGTTTCTATTTGTACAGGGAAAAAGTTGAATCAAAATTAGATATTTGGACAAATAACCACAGCAAATTAAGAAAAACCAAATTTATTAAGCGAAAAGGGTTAAAGTACATCAAGGTTCAAGGTAATGTACAATATAAAATCGTAATTTTGAAATACACAACAGTAAATAAAGCATTTGCATTACATTCGACAAAAGTTTCAAAATAAAACTAAATTTAAAGTTTATAATATTAACAATTCGGCTCTTTAAACACGTAACAGAAAAAGTTCAAAACATAATAGAATACTAGAACTTTAAAGTTAAAAACCAAACTAAGTAAAGATAGCAATTGGATAATGACCCATGAGTAGGGGACTATTTTCATGGGTTTTTTTTACATAGCATTTAAATTCATATTAACGAATTTCATGTACATAAAAGTAAAATTTAATGGCTTTACTATATTTATCTTGAAGACTCGTATTTAGATATTTCATCAATATTTACAATGCTTAAATTTTTGGTAGTTTCTTGCGCAATTAAAGAAAGTTTAATATGCTATTTAAATAAGACCCGAGTTAAAAGGATATTCACACAAGACAACAATTTAAACTATAGAATACATACACCATATTAGAATTTTTAACAATCATTGGTTAACATTTTAAACTTAAAATTTAAATATACATCCCAAGGCGAGTATTGGTCTCGCAATCGCCTTATTTTAGCCACCCATTCGGACATGAAGAACAATAGAATACACATTGAAAAATTACCATCTGAATTCACATTAACTCGCAAGACAGACAAGCTGGGCAGTTTAAAAACAATGTTACACAAGATCTCCCGAAATTGGATTCAACAAGAATATTTTTTTGCAGTAAAGATTCGTCTTCACTGCATAGCACTTTAAATTTGATAGTTTGATTTTTCAATACTTGATCACATCAGAAACTTAATTACAATCTTTACATTTTTTAACAATCAAGTTCCAATCAACGTTTCATTAATGAGGCATTCATTTAATGAACAGAGGGAAACGTAGAACTACATTTAACTGAAACACTTTGCAAGAAGCTTTTATTACGATAAGAATCTACAAACCAAGCACGTAATATTTTCGCTTTGAATTAATACAAACTTATTCCTATCTCGTAAAATTATTATACAATTAAAACTAAAGTTATTTAAGGCCTTTGTACATTTATACTTTCAACGATTAAAATGTATACGACAAAAAGGTACGTTTATTAATTGATTATGTTCAAGAGATCCTAAGTTCATTCTATAAAGATGTTAATCAAGGCTGGATGATGTAATTTGTAAAGAAAAATTTCACTCGCCTCACTCCTATCATAGTTAAGATTTTCTATGGCAAAAAAATTCATGAACAGGTACATCGCGTCAATATAAGTCGCTGTCTATTCACAAGTTAAACGGAAGTTATATTTTAAGTTTTTAGCTTGCTACCTTAATTGATTTGACAAATTCCGAGCACAATTTAGCATCCTGTAGCAATTTACTTATTGAAGAGAAATCTATGACTTTGATCTAGCGAAACATTGGAAATTCGGTTCAGTATTCAGGCGGAAGATTTTTGAACCAAAGTTTTAGTCTGGACATCTAGTAGTAGACATTTAGTAGATTATGGATATCTACTTTCAAAATAACGTAACATCAACGATTGGGGTGGGTGGTAAAGGAATACGACTAAAATATAGGCGCTATAGGATATGAAAGAACATCCAAATAAGTTTCTCAACTGGCACAATACATACAAAACGGAAGTCATTTAATTACCTAGCCCGAGTCTTAGTAATAGTAATTACAAGCCTTTATATTTTACAATAACGGAAAAAGAAACATTAAATTTGTCTAAAAAGCCGCAAAGAGTAACTGGTTATTCAATTTTGTATGCTTCGATAGTTCGCAGGAAGACGCCATTATTCAATTGTCTAAGAAGGGGATATGGAAATATTTGTATCAACTTCTACGAAAATGCTTCCTATTTTACATGAAAATTCGAAATTAAATATACAAGCAAAAACAATGGAATTTTTAACGCGTTCGTCTTAACAGCCAGAGAAACTATAGGTATGATTTGTTCACGTTAAATAGATGCCTTAAATCGGAAAAATTATGGAGACACTAGATCCTTTTAGAAAGTATTGGTCCTATCAACATCGCGTTTCAGTCCCAATCTACACTGTTTACCATAGGTTTTTTGTATTACGAGTACTTTGACTTCGATGGTGATCAGACATCAAAGTCAAAAATACCTGGAATTTAGGTAATTGTCCAATGACTGGCTAGCACAGTCATTGACAATTTTTCCCACTAGCTAAAGTTCAGAAACCGACAAGCCTTAAAAGAATTAAAGGTTGAAAGTTTTCATATAAGTTCTGAAAAATTTGAAGTCTATTTAAATGAAGTCTTTAAAATTTAGAATCATCCTCAACATACACTAATACTTCGGGAGCACTCGGATTTATTCCGTACCATTCGATACCAAGGGGGGAAAAGTCGTAAAAATTGGCATCTCCGCCGATAAGTTATTTCACGCATTAAGTTTTAAATTCTAATGGACAACACAATTCCACGATTTTGCTTGATACGACACGCTACTTTTTAGAACCCATTTAAATGGAGACCGAATTAATTTTCATTTAATTTAGGGAATTCAGTTCGAAAACTTAAATTCATAGCAGTATTTTAAATAGCTTAATTTCACTAAAATGGAATACGCAATGCCCGACTGAAAGATCTAGGAATTTAAACAACGAATTTTGGGACGATTTAAGTATCATTAAATTTTTAAAAACTTTAGATTCAGAAATAGACATTCTTAACTAGGGCACGCAATTTTACGTTTTCCAATAAGTGCTTACCAGTTCAAAATAAAATTGCCTTGAAATTGCCAGAAAAATATAATTCAGTTACTCTCCGTGCATTTTTCTAAGAAATGCTTGACGAATTAACACGAAAGGGTTTGAAGTATCGCAACACGAGATAAAGCTGCGCACAAGATTTGAATTTAAATTTTCCCATTCTTCCATTATAACTACTAACCAGACAAGTTCCGTCTTAGCAAATGCATCTTCACTAGGAGAAACTGGCGTGCTACTTTCGCCTCACATAAAGTTACGATGGAGAGAAACCGGTAAATATTTAATCCGTTTTAGGTTTAATTAAGAAATGAAGATGTTATTTCGACATTAATATTATTGCCCTTACACTAGTTTAAGCTTCAAAATTAAGCATTTAGTTATTTCTCGCTTTTACGCGCGTCTGTTGAAGTCACCGATTCTAACAATTCGTTTTAGTTGAAGTGTTTTTGATCAGATGTTGGCCAGACATCGTGATCAAAATACTTCGATAGAAGAAATGGAAGGCAGTCTAATAGCTTGCCGGCGTAACTATTATCCACCTTCAGTTAGAAAACGAAAGCATTAAATTAACAGAATTTTTACTCTTTTACACGCTTGACTACCCGAGAAATGTCATTGGACTAAAAAGCTGAGATAGCCAAAGAAAATTCATTATCTACGCAAAACACCGATTCATCCGAGAAGGATAACGGACTTGCCTGGTTCGGACCTTTTCCCGTGAAAATTAGATTTAAACCAATCTTGCATTGCGGGGACGTTAATTGCTTCGAAATAGGTACAGTTCAATTTTCTAGAAACGAATATTTGAATAAGGGTTGGCGGAGAAGATAAAAAGTACATCATAAAGTTATTAAAATGCAAAAATCGGCAACAGAATTTGCAGCAGTTTTAATTTACGTTAAATTTATATAATCTCAATACGAGGGAAGAAATTCTCTTTAAAAATAAGTTTGCTTTAAGTAATTGAATCTAGGCGATATCCATTTTACTTATTGAAATACAAAACGTTTGAAGTCATTAAATCCATTAGCGAGTTAAATTAGCTCGAAGTAGGTTAAGGAGTAAGTTACTGGCCCGAGTCGTCATTAGAAGAGGCTAATCAAACGATTTTTAATTACAAGAGTATGACCCCCCCCCCCAAATTACACCGAATGATTTTAGGCTAACCCTGAATTGGCACTTTCAGTTCGTCTCGATTTACGTACACGTTTTTTAAGCGTTAATAATCCCAGATACGAATACCTCTTTGAAAGATTACGTATATCAAGTTCTGTGCTTCTTTGCCATGAAAATCGAATTCAATTTAATAAATTACTTTGGCCTTTTTGGCTAACAAATTTATATTAAAAAGCTAAATTTATAAAGTTGCGATTTAATCAAAAACTTCTATACCTTTGAATTAGAGCATTTAAGATTAAAGCTATTTCGGAATTTAAATACAGATCAAGTTGTAGCTATACGGATCTAGCTTTAGTTTTAGCTAGATGTTAATCACGTTTAAATTGAATTTAACATTTAATATATTGAGCCATACACGTATTTGAATCTATTACCTATACACCCTCCAGCCTAGAAGTTAATGTAGATAATTTTAATGTGCAATTAAATTTAATACAGATGTCTACAATAACAAAGCAAAGATTTTCCCGCGAATAGACAAACAAAGAAAATATTACTCTGGACTTATTAATATATGCCATAACAATGTTTTCAGTCAAGAATACAATATATTTTAGACAATGTATTTACATTTACCAACAGTTTCAAACTGTAGGAAACGAGTTAAATTTATTGTAAATTTAAGATTAACTTGCATTGTTTAACCTGGCAAGGGAACTTCAAATTCCGAGGTATCCAATATTCAAAGGATGAGATTCGTGATTTTAAACTAAAAAGTATAAAATTACAAATCGTGGCTATATTTTATTGAAAATGAAATTTTGCAGAAACTGAGTAGAAATTTGCTAGTCGGAATCAAAAATTTATGTTCAAGTTTTAATTTAAGTTTTAAGCTAAACATTACTAAAATGTACTCAAACCACCGTTTAATCGAAATTTTAAATTCAAATGAAACGGATGATTGCAGTTTACACAACGGCAATTAAATAACTAATTACACCCTTTGTCGCATGAATAAGAAATTTAGAAACCTTTTAAAATACATGCCCATAAATAAAATCTGAAAGTTTCGACTCCATTCTATTCATTACAATTTTGCTTTTAATTAAGTTAACTGGCATATTTAAAGTTAAATTAAGCGTTCTTTAAAAACTTCAGAGACAAGACGTCAGAAAACTGCAGAAGAATGCTAGTTTATCAAGTGGTTTTCATTGAACATTCTATTCCAGCTTAACATTTTAACTTAAAGGAACTCTGAACTATCCAACATTAACTCGAACAAAGATTAAGTTCTAAAGCATTAGCAAGTTTTCTAACAAGTAATTTTGTAACACCTTATTCGAGATTCAAGTCCAACTTAAAAAGGGCTCGATTTAGAAGAGTAGTTTAAATGCTACAGAGGAGAAGAATTATTGAAAGAAAAAGAATCGGAGAGTTCCAATTTTCGTGTTATTCTTCTATGTTAATCCAAGAAAGTTTAGAAAGCTAATTCTTAAAGATTGAATTGTTGTAAATAATGGGAAAGGATGCAATTGCATACAAGGTGTTTATTAATCCGATTTATTTTGAATGGTTGTATGTCGATTAATATTTTATTAGATATCTGACCCAAGCTTAAAAGCGATATTTAATTAAATGTTATTCTCCTAAAAGTTAAAATACAAGAGATTTTGCATTTATATTCTTTAAACAATTTAAGGACTCACTACAGTACACGCGAATATTCAAAACGCAAAGAATCTACAATTTTATTAATAATTCCTACAGACATTTGCGAATGTTATGGAATCGTATACAATTGTTTAAATCTATCGTCAGTTCGACAACTTACCAAGATTAAAAGTAAACAAATTGCACTTGGCTAGCTCAAACTCTTCACGCATATCACATCAACTTTCACTCCATCCTTCAGTACAGTTACAATCTCATCTAATGCCCCATAATTTAGCGACCACTTCCTGCATTCTCTAAACCCATTGTTAACACGTCGAATACTGGTTCCCTGGGGACCGATACTTTCCGCTTAGACCGCCGGTCCCAAACAGCCTAGACGGAAAGTAAACAGGGACCAGCATACAATACGACTTGTTAACCCCTAGACTAACTTCACCCAATCTCCAAACTTCATTCACTCATAACCATCCAAAATGAACCCGATAAGTGCAATTTGTACTTTTAATGCCGGCACCTGAAACTATCGATAACCAACCGAATTCGTGGATTGGTTGTTCTGCTTAAAGCCCTACTCTATACTTTGGTATAACTTGCAACTTAAAGCTCTTGATCGATACTTTTTATATTCTATTAAATTTCTAAACGCAAGTTCCAGAAATGTACACGATAAAATTTTATTATATCAACCTTGCATTTTAAAATACTAGTTATTTTAGAACGAACCTCGTAATTTTAAGCCGCGGTGAAATGACAAGAACACCTGAGCCTACTCACTCAAATTTCAATGTTGTGGTTTAACTAATATTTAAGGATTTGTGCCGTAAAAGATTCTGGCTTTTAAACATGTAGCGTTACCGATCTTGGAAATACCTTGATATAGAAAACATTTGGTTAGGCATTTTATTATTGAATAGATCAGTTTTATAGAGGTTAGGATTCGAAAAACTGCACGATTTTTAGAGAGTTAATATTAAGAGAAATAAATTTATCTAATGAAGCTTTGCCATCATTCCAGTTTAATTTTATTTCAACATAACAAGAGAGCGTAGTAGAGAATAAGGGATACGATATTAATATTAGGATGTTGTCAATACAAGAATTTCAGCATTAAGTTATTATAAACCATTATCAAGAAAAGGTTCCATAAATATTTCGTAAGAATTGGGGGCTTAATTTAACGCTTTCGCTAACGCAATTAATTTAAAATAGCACACGCAACGCATTAGTATGCCTTCACTAACTCCCAACTGGTGCAACAAATTTAAAATGTAACTTTCATCCGTTCCATTCGAAGTGGACTCCAAATAGTATAAAGAAAAAATTTTATGTTTAGATTTAAAAATTCGAAATCACTATTGCTAAATTGAAGCTCCCCTGCGTATTATTCGACAATTACAGGACAATAGATTTGAAATTTAACTCTAAGTGTATATGCAGATAAGTAATTGTACAGATGAGATTCAGAACATTAATGGCGATAAAACATTCTCGAGTTCAGCTATTCGTCAAGTCACACAGAAGTGGATACCTTAAGATTTCCTTAATCGTCCAAGGATACACAAGTACTTCAATATTGGAAGTTTTACCATCTTGCGGACTAGTTAATCTTTTCAGTTGAAGAACGTTGTGGACTCGGCAAGATTCACGATTTCGCAGAGATTAAAGCAAATTCGGATCCAGGTTTGTAGTCAAACGCAACCATTCGGATTGAGGGTCCTGAAAAAGATTCGTTTGATAAATATAATGGAAGTGGAATAAATCATAAATTACGATAGTTTATGATAAGAAATACCAAGAAGTCGAATTAAAGCAAGTAAAATATAGAAATATATCAGTAATGAAGTCCGATACAGATGTAGAAATGCTCCAACAGAAGAAATTTAAGTATTCTCTAACAATCGATAAAAATACGAGACATTTATTCACACTATTTACGTTTGTTATGCTGAAGTTACTTCAATATCAATATTATCATTTTAAGTTGGATCGCTTTTGCTCTCCAATATCGTTTCGTTTAGAGAAGACGTTTTAGAAATTCTCAGCTTACAATGTTGCAAGTGGATTTTGAGCTCCTCAACATATGTGTCCAGAAATAAAGTAAACTCGTCAGTTTATCCGATTCAGTACGAAGATATAAGCTACACTTTTAATGAATAATGTCATATTAAAGGATGTTGCTGCATTAATCATTTATTAAAATTTAATCTCTTCGAATTAAATGTTTGTCCTTGTTTTTAAGCACTAATGCAGAAAATGCCAGTGGTATTTGATAAGATGAAGCAAATTTGGGGAATAGGCTTAATATGCAAGGAAATAAATGAATATCGATTAATACCATTGATTTCAAATTCTAGTTCCGTTTTTAGCCGATTGCAATTCAGAATAACGGATTAAACTACTATTTCAATGCATTATAACTTTGAATTGCAGAATCCAAGTTTTTTTTTTTAAAAAACAATTCACTAAATCCAGCTTATATGCTTTGGAAAAATAAGCTCACTCGACAAACTTTAAAATATTTCTTAACATGGTTAAGTTTCTACAAGAACTAGCTTTTTGATATTGGTTATCTATACGATTCGTCTCTTACTGCTTATAAGCATTGCAGCTGGATTATTTCCATCGTATTTCACAATATGGACACTTATATTCATTCGTCTGCAAGGTGACGTTTTCTTTAGAGAAAAAGCAACTTCAGGAAATTAAAATATCATAGTATTGAAAATGCAAAGCAATATTCACACAAGGTGAAATCCTTCCACAAATGTTATTAGCTTAAAACCGAACCTCCGTAGACAGCAAATTGCTTAAACTTAGCGCAAGTATGGTGTTTTGCGTTTGTTAGAAAGTTGCTTAAACATTCAACCTCAACATGAAATGCGACTATTTCGCCATTACAAACCGACACCCAAGATATTAAATTCTAATTTACATTTCACTTTAGTTTAAAATATTGGTTTATTATTCATTAAGATTAAGTAGGTAATTTAAACGTTAGACTAGAACAAGATATGAACTTCATAAAAGCTTACCATAGAAAACTTAATTTCCAGTTGGTAGAAATCCCAAGGAAGAAGTCGGCTTCGGTTCTGGAATCTGTTTCTGTAGTGGCTATCCTTTGAACTCTGATATAACCTGTAGATGAAAATTTCTTTTAAGTGCCTGAAGGATTCCAAGTAGGTTTTTTTTAATATTGAAATTGTTCGCTAGTGTGTGTTGTTGCTCTACAGAATAGATCTTCCGACTCAAAGCGAGTTTTGAAGTTCTAATTGAAATTTCAATTAAAAATTGTGGAATATTCTTGCGCTTTCACAAGACGATTTTTGAAAATAGTGCAGCACAAGGAAAGTTTAAGCATTTCAAAATCTTTAAATAATTCCGAATCTTTCATTTTAAATTTATGAAATACTTCCAGACATTTTATGGAAAACATTCTATAACCGAATTCTAGATGTTCAATATTTCACACTCGCTTCTCCCATTATCATCGAAATAGGAAGATTGCTTAATTTCTCTAGTTCAGTAGGTTTCGTCATAAAGCACAAATTTGTAACTTCATTCTTTTATTAGGGAACAACCAGATAAAATTAATCCATAGTCTAATATTTCTAAAGTGAATCTATTTAAAAACTCTGGTGCACTTTTCCGACATTTGGTTGCATGCGAAAATTGTCTGTTAATTTTAAGGGGAAGTCAAGAGCAGCTTCAAAATTCTCTTTATTCCCAAAAGCGTTTTAAAATTACTTTTCATTAAAAATATGGAGCCGTAGTTTTAGTTTCTCACCTTGGCAGAAAATTCAAGAAACTTTCTTTAGCAGAAAGTCACAGGGCACGTCGTATAACTAGTTTCCCCAGTTGGGCTGCTTGGATGATATCCGACAAGAATTTTAACGTAGAAGAAATCGGAATTCTGAAATATTGAAAAGGCTTTGCGAGAAACATTTATGCGGTACAAGGTTTATTAACTCAAATTCGTCATTTAAGTAGCATTTAATTGCTTAATAACAAGAATCTTATTCTTCGTATCTCTAAATTAGATATGTTAAATACGAGAAGAACACTATTAAAGCCGATTTAAAATAACTCTACATTGCATTGACACGAAGTATTTAGAGGCAACCAGTTATTTAAGAAAGTAAATATTTATAACGTGCAAATAGCTTAAAGATAATTAAATTTAAAGAACAACACTTACCAATAAGTCGGGAGGCTCACTCTAACAGGTAAATAAGCCTCGCGACATTAGCGCCAACGGCGTAATAGATGCTACGACATAGCGCAGCCTCTTTCATACTAGACTAAACACTGAGAAAAATGCATCACCCAAAAAGACGGAGAAACATCACAAAGATAAAAATACATACCACGAGTAGTTTGTTTTAAAGTATCTCGAATGTCTCATAACCAATCAAAATCACCCGAATCGATGTTTTTTCTGTCTCATCATCTGCAGTTCATTTGCATAAATCTAACCATTTGTTCGTTTTGGTGCCTTGATGGTATAGTGGATGATGCTTTGATTTAATAACAAAAGCTTAATGATTCGAAATGATTTCACAGGTTATATGTTTCTTCATATCGATGTGAGTTCCACAAGTCTTTCAATGGTGCCTTTTTGTCATTTGACCATGTCTGAAATGCCCAGATTTACCCAAAATTTACTGTTGTATATTAATTTAAGTGCTAGGTTCAATCAACATAAATTTACTTTTCAAGTTCGCTAATGAATATGATAAGGCTCCATGGGCAAATTCATAATGAGACTTTAATCTTAAAGAATCTTTAAAAGGGTATGTTAATCTATTTCTCTAATCATAAGTGATTTTTTGTAATTTGTTAAAAGTTAATTACTTTGGTTGGGTTTGAGATTTTATGGGGCAACAACCAATATAAAAAATACTGAGCCAAAGAAATTTAATCCTAGTTTAAAGTTTAACAAAAACTGTTTATATTAAAATGAAACAGAAATAACCATTAGTAAAATTATAAATTACAAAGGGGGTTCTAAAATTATGATATTGAGTTTAAATTAAGAAATAAAATTATATAGATTCGAAAAAGAAAAAAAAGATTCTCATGTCATTCCTGCCAAACAACAATGGTTGGTTTGGGCCATTAACCAAACGCTTATGTTCCAAAAACTCGTTTTACTTCAAAATGCTGCTGTTGCTTGGAAGAAAAACAAGCAAGAGTTTTTCAAATATTAATAGAATTTTAAGAACTTTATTTTTTAACTGATGCAAAAAGTGGATCACCTTCTAAATACAGATTGCATTGACCATTTCTTATTCCGCTCTAGTTTTTATTTATTAATTTGTTTTAAATACGGATCTTATTATTTAATCTAATGCATGAAGAAAGAAAGCCTGCCAATCAAAATTGTCACGTTTATAATATTTTTATTCCAGCTCAGATATCGTCCAAGTCATCTAGCCATGGTTCAAAATTGCGAGGTTCGTCCCAAAATATCCCTAGTTTTGCTTTAAAATGGGTGTTAATATAAGTAAACTAAACTTAATTAGAAGCATATGAAGGAAAACTTACAAAAAAATTGACTTTTGTTAGGCCAGGCTTTGTTGAATCAGAAGCTATGCGCACCAATCAGAAACTCAGAAATAAAGCATTATATTCTATCTGAAAAACGGAGGAATTATAAAACCTGTAGATTTTAGAATAAGATTGACTGAAAGATTACACAAAAACAGAAGATATTTGTCATTAAAAAAACTTCAGAAATATCAAAAATGTGGCGAGAGTGAAGAAATTTGGGGTTGACAAGATTGATTTTTTGTCTTTAGTTGCTGTGACAGAAAAAAAAACTATAGCTGAAAATGTGTGAAGCGCCATTTGAAAACAGATTCAAAAGGCCAAGGGGTATGACGACAAACACTGCTTGAGTCTAGAATTTGCAAGGTGCGTTATTGTGAGTTCACGTTTTCAAATATGTCAAATACAAATTGATTTTTAAACTGTCTTTTTTTGTTGCATGAAATTACAGAGGATGAAATGCTCTAAATGGTGCATATTTCCATCTTTATCTCTTAAATCTTGCATCTATCTCTCCTTATAAATATTGGTTTATAGTTTTGCGATATTCTGAAAATAAATATTAAGTCTAAACTTTTAGTAAAAGATAATCAACGATTCTTTGCAATATTGTATTTATTGCAATTATTAAGTGTAGAAATTTTTCCAGAATGTATTTTATTATACTTGATAAGAATTTTTTAAATTTTTTTATAACTAAATAGTATGTGTATGTACAAGATTGAGTTATCCACTAGATCCCAGCTTATGTGTATAAAAAATTTATTGATCTTAATTTTTTATTTGTATTTGTAAATCATTTCTGAACCATGAGTTTTGAAAACTTTTCGTTAAGTTCCGATTTGTGCAATCAGTCGAAAGTTGTTTCAGCCTTAAACGCATTTATCTATTTTCCTTATATATATATATATATATATATATATATATAATCTTCTTCACATTTTCAATTGTTAATAAAGTAATTTTTATTCATCCAAGCAAATATTTTAAAACTTTATTACCTTTGACATTTGATGTTAATACAGTCTTTTCGAATATCAATTCATTAATCATTTATTAATTAATTAAAAACTAACTTTATCTCCAAAAATCTTCGTTTCCCCGCCTCCAAATAAGTAACGAATTCAGTTTGTCTCCCCCCCCCACTAATGAGGTTAGGCTTAACGTGTTTTCGGCCATTTATTTTAAATAATTATGTTTATTAAAAAAATGATGCATTTAAATCTAAACATTGTTAGTTAATCGATTTTTCTTATTCATTTTGAAATGCTTTCGAATTAAAATAATACATAATAAATCAAATTAAAAATTTCTAATTTATATTGTGTTACCTCAACTAGTCTGGAAAATTCTAGCATTTTGAGTTGTCACAATTGGCTTTGAATCTTCAATTTTGCGTTGAAAATTCAATGACAGTATAATTTTTTATAAATTATTTAAAGTAATTGTGATTGTTAACCCGGGATACCTGGTTGGAGGGGCATTGGATTCGCATCCCTTGGGCTTCGAGTTCGAACTTGCCAGCCGAAAATTCTCCATGTGTGGTGAACGTAAAATCTGCTGTGGTCACAATGTTCTCCATGTGGCGAGTAATACCACTGGAGGTTCTGGGTCGGAGGAGATCGTTCACTGTTTCGGATCTAAATTACGATCTGTGGGTGAATGAATAAAATCCATGAATGAAATCCGTTCCTTAAAAATGATTTGTGACGTGTGAGCTAGAAGTCGGATTTCACATAGTCACAAATTTCAGTCGGAAGCTCAGGGGTCCATATCCTCAAAGGCCACTGTACCCCTCCTTACGTTGCAAAGTGGAACCCGAGGACAATAACAACAATTGTAGTTATTTAATAAAAAGTAACTAAAATAAATTTTGTCCTAATAACCTAAGTAGGAATTGGGTTTATATATTACTTGTTAGGTATCATTATCGTTACTTTGTAGTAATTTTATCGTTTATTACACATTTGTGTCACTAATTTGGATGATTGAAAATTTTTCTAACATTTGAAAATGGATTCGAAAAAAAATCAAATAATGAAAAATTTTTTGTTCGATAAAAAATAGCTAAAATTACAATAAGTTAAAAGTGATAAATAGCACTTTAATGTGAATGCAGCAAAGTGAAGAATATATACATTGAACAAAAAGAAATTTTTTAAGTCAATCGAAATGCCCTAAAATGGAAACAATATACATATATAAAAACAGTTAAAAGTACATTTACTAAAATATACTGGGTTGCGGCATAATTATCAGGCATTTCTTTGAAGTGCTTATTTTAATAAAATCTTACAATATTTTGTTGTTGTTGTGTCAAATGGCACTTGTCATGGACAAGCCCGCTGCTGAACCCAGCAGCAGATTAAGCCGAATGAAGCGTCTCTTGTATTTCAGTAGCGCCAACTAGGGCCAAAAGTACGACTTTGCTGCCCACTCACCACATTCGCTTGCACAACCCCTTTTTACAGGGGTGCACATTCACACATCTCACAGATAGCACACAGAAGAACAACCATGCCCGAACCGGGACTCGAACCCGGGACCTCCAGAACACGAGGCAGACGCGCTACCTCTGTGCCAGCAAGCCGGCTACAAAATTTTGTAAATTTATGAATTAAAATATTCTTTTAGGTTATAAAAATGTGTGTCGGTAACCACACTCATATTCGTCATATAACCACACTGAGGAAAGATGGAAAGTGGAGCTGTCCTTTCGCGATATCAAAGAACTTTTCGGTGAGGGGACAATCAGCGAAAAGTTGATGCAGAATGATTTGATGAATGATTTGCCCGCTTTGAATCTGGCGATACTAGCTTGGGAGATAAGCCAGGAAGAGACCGACCCTCGGATTTTGAGGTCCATTCACTATTGGCAGCCTTAGAAGGAGACGAAATCCTGACAACTTAAATGTTTACAGACAACTTCACTGTGGGACTTTCTAACATCTTTCGTTTATTGAAATAAATGGTAACTACGCTCCGGATTAATCATTTAAAATTATTAATGCTTAATTTTTATATTTTCTTTTTCATAATAAGTAGTGTTGAGGAATGCCCGATAGTATCGTATAAAACCGCCTGGTAATTATGCAGCAACTTGATAAGTAAGTACACCGAGTCAACATTTGGCAACATTTGGGGAGTTAGGTGTATGGCATAAATTATAATCGTCAAATAATTCGATCTCGAGATATTGGCAGATCTCCATGTTGTATACTGCTCTGAGTTCGCAAACGCACTTGTGGATAAATGTCTGTCTCTTTGTCGGTGGAGAAAGGAGAAAGGAGAACGTAAGAGAGAGGAACTTTATTTTGTGGCCGTTGCATCAAAATCTTAAATTTGAATCGATTATGAGTCAAGTCTGAAGTTTGTTTATGAATAGGGATGGGACTTTGTTATTTTTTGGATTTGAATAGGGATGGGATCACAAACTAAAGTTGAGTTACCATAAAATTGTGAGCCTTGGATAATGTCGTGAGCATTACGAAAGCTCTGAATTTTGTTTTCAGGACTTCATATTTAATTTTGGTCAGTGACTTAATCCGAATTCGAATTTTTGACCTTTTCTTCGCTCGCTTGAAATAAAAATTTGACGCTAATTATTTATTATAGAAACAAGATAGTTATAATTATTAATTGCGAATCGAATTTTATTAATTTCTTACTGCAACAAATTTATTTAATTGTTGTTTTATGAATCATCAAATTCATATACATGTTAATATAAAGGCCAATACAAGGTGAACACATATGATTAAATAAATTCAACATTTTATATCGATCTATATATTAGAAACTAAATCTATGAAGTAAATTTTGTACTTTTATCTTTTTATGTTTTGTATTTATTGTGTTCTATACATGATGATACACGATCAACCAGCGAGCCAGCTAAATTTGAATTTCTTTCTTCCAAAATTTAATTTAAGTATTTTGATAATTATTAAGTGTAATCACTTACTTAAAAATAACTGTTTAAAGGTAACTTACAAAATATCTTCTGTCTAGCACAAACAAAAAGAATAAATTCTTGTTTTTATAAACATCTGAAAAATAAAAAATTCGTGAAAATTTCGAGTTTGGATTTTTTTTCTCTCCCAATTTTAGTGCTTTATGCAAACGAAGAAAAAGAAAGGAATAACGGATTAGTGTCTTTTTACATTTTGTATTTAGTGTTCATTTATACACGATCTATCAATCAGCCAGTCTAAATTTTAATTTATTTCTTTCAAAATTTAATTTAAATACACTGATTGCTGTGTAAAGGTAACTTACAAAATATCTCCAGTCTAGCTCAAACTAAAATAAAAAAAATCCTCTTTTTTTTAAATGAAGATCTGAAAAATAAGATTTAGTCAACATCTCGAGTTTGGATTTTTTTTTCTCCCGATTATAGCGCTTTATGCAGACGAAGACAAAGAAAGGAATAACGGATTAATGCTCCTCTGGGTAGGGATTTAGTAGTGGAACAGCTTGGATAAGAAACCCAGGGTTAAATTACACCTTATTATAAATATTGGAAATAATGATGACAATCTGTGATGTTGTAGTAATATTGATTCTTTAAATCGTTATCAAGGAAATATAAGAAAGGAAAATTCTAATATATAATTGCCTTTGAAATTTTAATTTATAATTAATATTGCTATTTTTATTATAAATACTTTATTTTAAAAATATCGTTGACATTCTAACTAAAAAAATTTCATGTTATTATTTGTGTAATATTTTATATATTTCATAAGTTTTTATTTATTATTGTAGGTTGTTTTTAGAATTTTCAATCATTTACCATAAAGGGCAGATATACATGCAATTAAGGCCGATGCATTGTCCCAGCTGAAAATTGCACAAATTATCGTGTTTTTTAGGTAATACGGATAAAAAAAGATATTTTATAAAAATTGAAAGCAAAATTTTTTGGGCCGGAAAAAAAATACTAAAGCAAATTCCCGCTTAAATGTTTTCAGTATTTTATATCAGATATCAAAAAGATATTTTTCTACAATTCCATAATAAATATTTTTCTTTTTTACAACGCCAACAAGAACACAGAATACTTTAATAAATTACTATATGTCATAAAAATAATAACTATAGTTTTATGACACGTAAAGTTGATTTTTATTAGTCAATACTGAACGCGGATGTGTTTCATGTAACGGTTGTTGTTTCAAGATTTGCTATTCTTTTTTTATTTCGGATTATAAGGGATGAAGTGAATGTAATAGGTATTCGTTTAGATCAAAACGTATCGTTTGAAATATAATTGCATTTTAAGAACCGGCTAATACTACGATGTTTGTAGTGTTTTTGGAATAGATTCTATTTCAACCTCAAAACTTTGAGCAGATTAGTGGCACGGTGGACAGAATGACATGGTAGTAACCTACGATTTTTGCCGATTCCGTGTTCGAATCTTGGAGGAGATAAATAGATTTAGATAGTTTTTTTTAACTTTTTTTAATGCCATTTTCAATTCTTTTTTCTCATGCTATATCCACAATTTCTATAAATTCACCCTCAATTAATATTTCAGGAAATAAAACTTACTTAAAAATACCAAAATATATAAATGAAATTTTAAGCGTCTGAGGATTGCACATGCACAGACATTTTCTATACTCTCAGAATTATGCATTTAGACAGGAATTTTCTCATATTACATTGCAATAAACATATTAAAATTCCTAGGCACTCGAACCTTCAAAGGTAAATGTGGCCTGGTGGACAGAGTGACATGGTAGTGTCCTCTGATTTTTGTCGATACCGTGTTCGAATCTTGAAGAAAATGAATATATTTAGATTTGTTTTTTACTTTTTTATTGCCCTTTTCATTTATTTTATCTCACTCTATCGTTACAATTTCTATAAATTCCCCCTCATTTCGTATTTCAGGAAATAAAATATACTTAGAAATATCAAATGTCTTATTTTATTCCTCATTACTCTTAAAGGCTGTTTTTCTATATTCCAAACTTAAAATTATGTATATTCAAACAATCTGTTTTAAAAACAAGTCACACATAAAACAAAGAAGTCGTGCATTTATTTTAATGGAATGAATGCATCATTCTGAAACGACGCATGATTTTCAAGCATTTAATATTCATTAAAATAAGAAATGAAAAAAAAATTCACCTAAGATATCAAAAAATTTCTCATTGGCATTTTCCTTTAAATTTTAGAATGCAAAAATCGCTGAAGGCTCTTCATTAGGCAATTGGCTCACAAATTATAAAATTCGAGACTCAATTTCTTTTTGGGAACACGATTTTCACCCTCTAAGGGTTACACACGTATTTCGACGTAGCCGCAAGACGTCACGGCAAGCGCGCTGCACGTATTTTAACGTAGGCTAAGAAACGACGCTCTTTCGTTATGCATGGATAATAACGTAGGAAGATGTTGGTTCTCCAAGTGTTGCCGACGCATTTTAACGTATTTCTTTCCCGAACAAGTTTGGACATCTTGATCGATCGGAGGGGAGTAAACATGATGGATGTTTTACGACCATTTAAGAATGTCAAAGGAACTGAGGGCTCGAAGAGCGCTTTAAGGCAAAGGGATCCCTTCCTGTTTTATTCAACGGGATCTTGCTTTAAGGCAACAAGATCCCGTTGAATAAAACAGGAACAAATTTTTTTTCTCAAATTGTGTGTCCCATAAGCGTCTGTGTGTACTTAGATTTAATTTGTATTTAGTTTCAATAGTATTTCTTGGATAAAGCTTATTTGAACGAAATTTTGTTTTAAAGTTCTATTGAATTTTTATTCAGAATGCGGTTTTATGCTCTCTTTTGATTAAACATCACACTGAAGCATTAGAAACTCAAAAGGCATATATTTGAAAAATTGCTATCAATATATAATTAATAAATTAAATATATTTCGCATTTACAATTAAACTATTTTTAAAATGCAAATTTATGTTTTTTTACTCTAATCTCTACCTCCAATTATTTTTCTTCGCTCAAAGTTAACATATGCGATTGAATTTTGTGTTTTAAAGTAGCCTAAATTTTGAAGAATATAATAAAGTATGCTGTTTTATTGTCTCTCTTTTCAGATTTATATTGTGTAATAGCATGAAATTATGTGTTCGATTTTTTTATAATGCAACTACTTTTTAAAGCTGTATAATGAACGGAATGAAATAATAAGAAACAATAAAAACATTTTTTTAAAAATTATTTATATCTGAGAAGTTTAGTTATTAATGCTTAGATATTTATTAATATTATTAACAATTAATATTTAACTTTTAATACTTGGTTATTTGTATTTATACCTTGATGTAGATCAAAGAAATAGTAAAATAAATTAAATTAAATGTTTGAAAAATTTTAACTGGATCCATTTTAAAAGTTTTGACTTTGTAAACTATCTTAAATTTTTTTAATAATTTATCAAAGAAGATACTTTTCTTAGATAAAACGGTAGATATATAAAATTTAAAAAAAAAACTCAAAAATTATGCATTTATTTTACAGTTTTTAAGCAATTTTTTCTTTGTTGTGCTAAAGAGACTTCTTCATTAGAGGCTAAAATCTGAATTGATAAATAACATAGCTTTTGAAAAATCTTATGCAAAATGCAGCACGACTTTTAATGACATGATATTAAGAACCTACTAATGGAAAATAATGCAAATAAAGGCTTCAATGCTGCGTGAACTATAAACTATTTATGAATATGGAAAAGTTTTAGAGTTCATAGCTATGGCTTGAAATTATAAACTGTTATTTACTACGATCAAATAAATGAATTTGCATTACTTTACTCGAATATTGGCAGGTGTTTCTTATGGAAGAAAACTTCATAAACTGCACACTTTGGTGTGGAACGATATTAAAAGTTGTCGGACCCAAACTTGAAAGCAATTTTTATCAAGATTTTATTTTTATTATTATTATTATTAAAAGTAATCTACGGATTTACAATCATGATAAAGATCAATGGTAGTATTAATCTTCATATTTTCTCATATGCTTATGCAGTGTAGCGCTATCCGTATTTTTTAGTATATTTGAATAGAAACAATTATGAATTTTGAATCTTTTATATCGGAGTGAAAATTCGATATTTTTGCAGTAAAGATGTCAAAGCAACGTACCAAACTTCATTTATCTATTTTTTGTATTTTGAAATAATTGCTCAAACACTCACGGAAAGACTGACTCATGGATAATCAATATTTTGACACATTATATTTAAAAATTTTAATACAAATCTACATTTTGATAATTTTGTGCGACATGTATAATATAGAAAGGTGTTTCCGTTTTGGAATATCATGTATACGCATACACGATTTTTACATACAGATTCAGGCATACATATTTCCTTTCAACTAGTTTCATCTAATATTTGACACAAGATTACATCTAACTTATTTACAATTAATTTAAGAAAATTGTAATATTTTTGCTTACGAGAAAGAGAGAAATTAAAAATTTCACAAATTATTTCACTGAAATGATTTCTAGTGAATGCTCTGCCTTTTTAATTCCGGCTATTGAATTCAGAAAAGCTTAAAAACAGAATTAAAAAAGATTCGGGGACTTAAAGTGTTTAAAAAAAAGGGATTAAACCATATCCAATATGCTACATTGAACTGAAATTTGAGAAACAAATGTTTATTTTTAAGTCAATTATATAAATAATTACTTGTTTAGCAAATTTTCCAAATATTTTAACGTTTCTAAAAAACTGAATTTGTTAATGTACGTTATCATGTTTAATATAAAATGGTTATACATTTTCAGTTCTTATCCTGCTTTCTAATGTTATTTTAAAAGTTAGTTATTTAATTAAAGGTAATGTTATTTTAAAAGTTAGTCATTTAGTCTCCATGCATGTTTCTTAAGTCCAGTGTTTAATTTGGTACTAAGATGAATCAATTACTCAATCAAGTAAATTTTTATTCTTCCTTTGTTTCTTGGAGATCTATTTGATAAACTATGAAAATTAAGTATCAAAAGTTGTGGATGGGTACGATTTGCTTTCTTTCAGCATTTTATTTATTTCAATTCCTGCTGTTAGCTCACTCTCCTCCTATATATATTCTCAAATTTTCCATCGTTAATAAAATACTTTTTATTCATCCTATCAAGTACAAGTAACTTTTTAAAAACTTGTAGTGGGTGACATTTGATGTTAATACAGTTTTTTTTTCAAATATTAGTTAATTAATTTTTTACTAATTAATTAAAAACTAACTATCTCGTCAAAAATTCGACTACATTTCTCCATCGCTAAATAAGTAACGAATTCAGTTTGTTTTTCCCCCACGCCAATGAGATTAGGTTTAACATGTTTTCAGCAGATTATTTTAAACGATTGTGTTTATTTTCGACATGTTTGATGCAGTTAAAATAAACATTGTAAATTAATCAGTTTTTTCGACTCATTTTGAAGTACTTTCGAATTAAAATAATTGAGAATAATTACATTAGAAATTTCTAATCTGTATTGCACTACCCAACTGGTGTAGTAAACTCACGCATTTTGAGAAGTTACAATTGGTTTTGAATAATCAATTGCAGTTGAAAATTCAATGTTAGTAGAAATTTTTGATCGATTATTTATAGTAATTGTAATTATCAGGTCGGGATAACCTGGTTGGTACGCGTTAGTTTCGCATCCCTTGGGCTGCAAGTTTGAACCTACCAACCGAAGTCTTTCCGTATGTGTGTGTGTGTGGTGAACGTTACATTTGTCGTGGTAACAAGTCCTCCATGTCGAGAGTGATGTTACAGTGCGTACTGGAGCAGAGGTGATCGTTCTCTGTTCTAGATCTAAATTACGATCTATAGATGAATGAATGCAGTCCGTCCCATAAAAAGTGTTTTTGACGTGTGTGAGCTAGAAGTCAGACTTCTGGACTCGGGTGCTCAACGGTCCATACTCTCAAAAGTTATCGCACCCCTCCTTCCGTTGTAAAGCGGAACACGAAAATAACAACAATTGTAATAATTTAATAAAAAGTAACTAAAATAGAATTTTAATCGCAAGGAGACACCAGGTCCGGATAACCTGGTTGGTTGGGCGCTGGATTCGCATCTTTTCGGCTGCGAGTTCGAACCCGCCAGTTGAAGATTGTCATTTGTGGTTGTGAGACTGCCATCAACTTCATAAATTAGAAAGGGGGAAAACAAAGGAAACGAATAAACAGCAACGAACAAAATATAATAGTCCAACACCATATGTAGACAGGAAAATGAAAAATTGCCATTATTATAATCATTTAATAAAAAGTAACTAAAATAAAAAAAATTCCTTTGCTGACCTAAGAACGAATTAATTAAAAAAATTATATTACTTGTTTATAATCTTCTTTCTCTGAGTCTGAGAAACATGAATATCGAATATCTGCAATATGCGAATGACTTTGCATAAAAAACTTTGGAGACAAAACTTTACGAAAACTAGTTCTATAATACGTGAAGTTAATAATTTACTGAAAGGAATATGAATTATGAGGCTTAACATAGTTAAATGAATATTATAATAAGGCATAACTATAGTTCATAAAATTTTAATTAATCTGATTTATGTTTTTAAATTATTCTGGTAAGTAATTTGTAAAAAAAAATCCAGTTCTTTCTGTTATATCTCTACTTATAATAAAGTACGAAGTGTGTGTGTGTGTGCGTGTGTT